>VXBQ01009680.1:657011-671714 GCA_013400175.1 Phainopepla nitens
GGGGTTTTGGGGCTGGGGAAGCAGCTGAGCGCCCTGCAGGCGGAGGGAATCCCCATTCCAGCGGGGAACTCCCTCACGTTCCCGGGGAACAACCACTCACGGGCGGGGAAGGGAGGGAAGGGAGCTGGGCCATCAGGAGCGCCGTGGCAGCGACAGCCGCGAGTGGCAGGACGGGATTCTGAGCAATTAGCCCCCGCATCAATCAGCAATTAGCCCCCGACTCGGGCTCTCTGCTGCAGGTACCAAGCGGGACTCTCCTTCCTCGCTTGTGCTCCCATTGCGCTTCCTCCCTTACTCCTCGCAGGAGAGACTTTGAACTTTTCCATCAGAAGGAAAATATATTTTAAGGCTTTTAAGTGTTAATTATAAGATCGTAAGATTGCTTTATTAATTTATTTTAAGGTTCTATTTATTTATTTTAAGGTCCTACTATTTTATTTATTTATTTATTTAATGTCCTATCATTTTATTTATTTGTTTGCCCTACTGATTTTCATTTCAGTTATTCATTTATTTTAATGTCCTATTGCTTTGTCTATTTGTTTATTTAGCTAGTTATTTTTATGTCCTATTTATTTATATATTTAGTTAGTTAGTTATTTTAAGGTCCTACTGGTTTTTATATATTTATTTACTTTAAGGTCCTATGGTTTTATTTATTTATTTATTCAAGAGTAGAAGGAGCAGCACAATTCCCATCTTTGGGAAGTTTGCTGTGTAGTTAGGGCTGCTTCATTTATTTATTTATTTATTTCAAGCTCCTACTGTTTTATATTTTAGTTAGTTAGTTAGTTAGGTTTTTTTATGTCCTATTTATTTAGTTATTCAGTTATTTTAAGGTCCTACTGTTTTTTATTGATTTACTTTTTTTAAGATCCTACTGTTTTATTTATTTATTTATTTATTCAAGAGCAGAAGGAGCAGCCCAACTCCCATCTTTGAGAAGTTTTCTATGGGTTTAGGGCTGCTTGCAAGAAGAATTTTGCATTCCCAAAGGAGAGGAAGGACACTTGTCAACTGCAAGATTAGCGAGGCAATCACCTGGTGTTTTAAATAATAGCAGAGATTCTGGAACATGGAAACAAATTAAGCCTTGCCATGGATGAGAAAGCCTTACCTGAAAATTCTGTTGTGTGTTAAGAGCTTAGCAACAGATGCTGCTCCTGGAAAAAAAGGAATTTACAGCGAGGTACAGAGCTGCACCTTCCCCCCAGACTGCTCCAAAAATCACAATAATTCAAATTAACTTCCAGCAGAAGCAATGTGTACAAGCACCAATAAACAAGGGGAAACAACTTTCCCTTGTTTCTGAAATTAACATAAATACTGGGGTTTAATTGGCATTGGATATAACGAGAACAGTTTTGAAAATAACATTGCGTGCTCTTATTTGGGTTTAGTGCCTGGGTGTGAGATATTTTTATTTATTTATTTCACACTGATTCATGAAACCTTGAATTTGTTACAATAGGAAAAGCAGCAGTTTTCTTTATTGCTGTTTTCTGCTTGAAGAAATAAAACTGAGAGACATTTCTATCAATGTTTTTACATCAGAAGAGACTAGTTTTTTTTTGGACTGTTTTTAAATCCCATTTTTTAATAAATCCTATTTTTCTTCATAGGAAACTTGCTTGTCCCTGACATTAACACCATTCAAAAATTATTTCCAACAAAACTGAAAGTCTTCAGCTATAACAGCCATACACTGTTGATAATTGGATTATGTCTTGGACTCCCTTTTAGGAAAGAGAGAGGTAAAACCCTTTTTATGAACTAGGCCTAGAATGGATTAAACCTCAAGGCTGGGCTTAAGGAGGATGGAGCTGTGGCAGGTGAAGCTTTTATCACCCTCACAAAAGATAAGGGCACGCAGGGGAGGAGGGGTGAGGAGGTGAGATATCCACAAATCAGGCTCTAAATACACCAGCTTTACAAAAATTGTATTTCTCACAGTAGGGAAAGAAACAGATCTCATCAAGGCATTTTTCTCTATATTTAAATATCTTATTATGTTTTTTTCCAAAACAACTTTCCTAAGGCTGACAGTGCTATATTTTACTGAAACTCTTCACAAAGTCCATTTATTTCTAATTACATCAAAAAAAAAAAAAAAAAAGTGAATTCTGGGCAGCATGCTCAGTTTATTAATCTCTCCCAAAATAGTCAGGGTAGAACTGCAAATGTTGGTACCTCAGGCTAAGAAAGTTTGGTCCAAAATATTCCAGGAATGGTGTCCTGCAGCAGGTTTGGGTGCTGTTTTTTTGGTGTTGTGGAATGATTTCCCCACAATATTGGGTGCAGAACAAACTGCATTTACCACTCATCTGTGAGATAACAACGGGGCAGACAATAATATAGACAATAATAGATTATAACAGGTCAGACAATGTTACAGCAATCCTTTATCTTTGGTGGGGTTTCCCTGGATAAATGCCCTCATCTCTCTGTGATGATCAGATATCAAATCTGTGCTCTTATCTCCTCCTGGCTGCTCTGGGTGGATAAAATGGTCAGAAAGCAAAGAAGGTTAAATTTTCAGTAAAAAACCTGTCCAGGGAATGTTCTGTCAGCCCAGACTCAGAATAAGATAGACATTTATTGCAAAGCTTCTTGTGAACAAGGTGTTTTATTTATTTATAAATTTTATTCAGGTAAAATCCAGAAGAGGTTAGGTGAACATTACAAATGTAGGAATTTCTATTCATAAAATAAGTGGTTCTTATCTATTTGTCCCTATCACAATAAGAACTCACAGAGATTCAGACAATTTATTAAAGCTCATATTCGAGCTATCAAATCCTGATTCCCGAGTTCTTCCTTGTGAGGTGTCCCAGGAAACCACAGCAAAGTCAGAGCTGTGCCTCTCACCAGACTTCAGCTGGAGGTAATAAAGTATTTTCTGCTCTCTCTGCAGAGTGGGAAGCAAATTCTGAAGTAGATTTGTCCCCTGCTGCCCAAGGAAGAAGAATTCTGCATTTCCCTGACAGCAGAAGGCACAAAGGTGATGCTGAGATGCGTTTGTTCAGCACGTGTGAGTGCAGAGATTTCATCTGTCTCCTCTTTTCCTGTGCTCTAGGCAGCTCCAAAACAGCTCTGCTATTTTATTTCATGCTTTCTAAATAATATCTAAGAAGCAGATAGCCGGTAAAGAGGTAATTTTATGTTTTGCTTTAAGTGTGCATCAATTTCCCTTTCTGTTGTGACATTGATTTATGTATTATGCCAGAAATAGAAAATGTGTGTGGAAAGAGCAGCAGCATCCCACACAAAACCACTCAATTCAGGCATTCCTCAGCCTGGAAAGTCACTCACAGGGTTTTAAATCACATCACAGGGGTTTTTGCTCTTAGACATCACCTTTCATTACAAGAGATGATTCTATTTTTCCCACTGTGTCCTGCTGCCTTCAATTGATCCAGTTCTCACTGCTCTGTAATATAGTCATTAAATATAGACTGTAATCCTTGATTTTTAGTGTATTAATTGCCATTGATTATTTTTTTTTTTTTAAACAGGTGGTTATTCCTAAGAAGATGGGAAAAAACCTCTTTTACGACACAACCTAATTCTGGGTTCTGCCTTTGAGGTGTCCTGGCTGTGGCACATCTGTTTAAGCACCCACAGCACAAGTTTGGGATTGTTCCTCCAGCAAAAAAAACCCAACAACTTTGAGAGGTTTTTTGTCAACATAAAATCCATGTTCTTCTTCCCACACACAGAGAACAATTTCCTAACCAGGGGTCTTTAGCAGAGCTGCCCAAACACAGCCAGCCTGGGGGCTTGCACACACAAGGAACAACAAATTGGATGTTTCTGTCTCTCAGCAAAATCTCCTGATGAGCAGCCACGAGGCCTCCACTAGAAAGGGCTCTGAGCACAGCAAGGGCATGGGATGAGGGAGTCCAATCTCTCCTTTACAAGTTAAAGAAGCACCAGGAAAAACAAAAACAAAAACAAAAGTTTAATCCCTCCCTTTATCTTGTTTATAACAGATCCTTGCTTCCAACTTAATGCTGCAGCCCCCAGCCTTGCAGGAGGAGCAGGGAAGAACAAAGGGAACTGTGCCATGACAGGAGGCTGGGGAGGAGGAAGGATGTTGTTTTGCTCATAATTTAACTTTAGGAAGCCTAAGTGGGAAGCTGGTAGTGATGTGGACTGGCAGACAGATCACAGCTATTTGTTAAACAAACAAACACAGCTAAAACTCAGGAAGGAGTTGCTTGGTTCTTGTAGGTGTTGCAGGGGGTAAGAGTCTGTTACTTCTCCAGTTGCCTCTAGTTGGCTTTTTCTGTAATTTTGGGAAGCTTTCCTTTACCTGGTGTCTCTACAAGTGCTTTATTATGGTTCTTTTTAAGTATCCTTCTTTAGAGCAGAGTGTGGCTCCTTCCCATCTCCCTCTCCTTCCTGTGCCTCCATCACCTCTCCTGTCAGCAGCCAGCAATTTCCACTTCTCCTCTGCATTTCCTCCTGCTCCTCCCAGTTTTTGTCGCTCTTTGCTCCTGTTCACTGTCCTGGTTCTGGATTCCTCCCAGGTTCACCAGTCCTTTAGCTGTCATCAGAAACTTTCCATGCTTTCCCCAGGAGCAGGAGGGCCAGGAGGAGCCCCTTGTGTTGCTTTTTGCCTCTCACTGCAGTGGGTCTGGTTGGCAAAATCTGTTTATTGACTTTGGACAAGGGCATGGAATGACAGGGAAAGCTTCAAAATGATGGAGAGCAGGGTTAGGTGGGATATTGACAAGGAATTGTTCCCTGGAAGGGTGGGGAGACCCTGGCACAGAGCAGCTGTGGCTGCCCCTGGATCCCTGGCAGTGCCCAAGGCCAGGCTGGACAGGGTTTGGAGAAGCCTGAGATGGTGAAAGGTGTCCCTGGGACAGGACCTGGATGGGATTTAAGGTCCCTTCCATCCCACACCATCCTCTGGCTCTGTGACCACGAGTAATTAGGAAATAAAATATGAAAGAGGGGACAGCACAGAGAGGGGACAGCACAGAAGTGGCAATAAGCTGCCAGATGTGTCACCACCTTCTCTGGATTCCTAACAAGCATCTCTGTGCTCACTGGGGTTTGCAAATCTTGTTACAGAGCCAATTTGCACCTGGGGGATATTTAGTGAGTGTTTCCCTATGTTAAAAAGAGCTATGTTACATTAAAAGATCCCACCTTATGCTCGGAAAAGCTCAACTTAAAAGGTCCTGGATGTAGCAATTAGCACCATTCCTGACTAATGTTGTGTTAATGAATAATTCCATGCCCTGGGCTATGGTGCTGCACAGCTCCTGGTCAGGGACAGTTCAGGAATAGTTCAGCAGAAATTGGTTTTAAGAAATACCAACTCCTGTGGTACAGGTATTTGGGTTTTTTTATCTCTATATTTATATCTGTATCTTTATCTATGTTTACAACTCATTCCACCACACAGAAATAGTGTTTGTCCATAAAACAGCACTGAAAGCAGTTTCCCTTCAACTCACAAATGTCTGAGGTATTTTAGAAAGCAGATGTTTCTAAAATACTCCCAAGTTTCAGCCTAATGGAGAAAATACCCTTTAATAATCTGGCTTGCAACGATAAAACCAGACGAAAGTTAGCCCTTCCCATAAAAAATTCCAGACAGCAACAAGTGCAAGTCATAAGAGGAATTGCTGAAATGCTTTTGAAAGCTGTGCTACTGTCTGGTGTTTTTTACTACATGTCATCCTGGATATTTCCCCTGTACTTAGTGCTGCAATTAATAAAAATCCTCCTCTAAGGGTAACGAGGTGTCAGCTCCACTTCCAGTTGAGACTGTCTGTTGATTAAAAACTACTTCACGACGACATTAAGCTGCAAAGAACAACTCAAAAAAAAAAAAAAAAAAAAAATCACAAGCCCAAGCCATGCACTGCCAGTCCCCCTAGATTTAAATTTAATTAAATGAGAAAACTGCAGGACTCTTTTTGTTCAGACTGAAGATTCCCAGAGCTGTCCCAGGAGCTGTGCTCAGTTATTGCAAGGCACAGGCTCAGCTGGGAATATTGTTTGATCATTAAGGCTGCCAGACTCTCCCCGTTAGGCCTGGCAGCCAAAATGCCAGGGTGGCACCATGGAAATGAGGGGTCCTGGCCCTGCTCTGAGAGCACCCTGAGGATGCAGGGCTGGGACCACATCAGTTCATCCATTTCCCAACACGCAGCCAATTGTTTGGGAAGTGAAACCCAAGGCTGGGGTGCTGCTATTTTGGGAGGTGTTGAGCACCTGCTCCTGGATGCAGCAGAGCCCTTCCTCCCGTAACCCCGAGCACGGGGGGTTGTGAAAGGGTGGAAATGGAAACGATGCTGTTGGCTCCCTTTCAAACTTCCATGGCACATCCTGGATCCACCCCACTTCCCCCTGGGCTGGTGTCCTTGCTCCCCAGACACAGAAAAACGCTGCCTCCACTTCCAGTAAATCTGATATTTTCCCCACAAAATATGAGAGAGAACCTGACATCGCTTCCTAACTCCTGCAAATAATTTGTTGTCCTCTGAAGTATGGAATTATTCATCTGACATTTCATCTTGTCTATCTACCCGCACCCTCAAGAAAAATATAAAATCTTTAAGCCCAGTTTTCCATTTTTTAATTTTATTTTAGCTTTAATATTTGTAGGTTTTCCCTTCTCAAAGGCAAATTAGGAAACAAATGAGCCTGCAGACCAAGCTGAGAATATTCTGTGTGATGGCTGTAATGCATACAAAGATGAAGATGAAAATCTCATCAGCATCATTGCCACACATCTTCTTGACAATTTTTTTTTTTTCCTAGAAAAATTGGTTTATAGTGTTGGAGGGAGGAAGGAAAAGAGGCTGAGGAGATGAGAAAAGAGAAAAGAAAGGAGAGAGCTGGACAAACAGACCTGCCCTGTGCCTCTTCCTTACTCCAAAAAAAGGTCATCTTGTCTTCGTAACTGCTGAATTTTTTAAGCTGGCCTGGTCTGTCTGTGAGGAACTGTCCTTTTGAGCAAATACTGTGACTTTTGGAGATTAAAGGCCAAACCATATGTGCATGAATTTTAATGTAAACAAAACCAGTTTTTTTTTCTCTTTTTTTATTTCCTTCCCCTGTTTTTAAGATCTTCCTTGGCTTTGTTGTGTGGGGCGAAGGGCAGAGGAGCAGCATGGCCAAAGGGTAAAGCTGCAGCTTGCTGGAACATGTGTTTTCATCTCCTGCTGAATCTTATCCTCCATGCTCTAAAGAGATCACATTTACAACAAAGAGACCTGAGAGACTCAGACCAAATCAGCACCTGGAGCAGAGCTTTTCCAAGCCACCTCTAATAGAAAAGGAATGGGAAATAAGATTAGCCCCGCTGCTCCTCACAGGTTTCTCTGACTCTGCTGAAGTTTGTGCCTCTGCTGCAGCAGTGATCATTAATAACCCTCGTTCTCACACCATTTTTAACCCACTTCCAGGGAAGCAGTTAAACAGACCTGGCTGTTTGCTCCTTGGGGAGGAGGCAGAGCTCTCCGAGGTGCAGTGGCAGAGCTCTGCTGATGCTGTGCTGGTGCCAGCTCCATCCCAGCTCACCTCAGCCAGCAGCCAGGCCAGGGTGACCAGCAGAGCAGCCCTGAAGAACCTGAGCCTCCCCCCTTTCTGCCCTCTGGGTTCCTCACACACAGAACCTGCTCCCAGCACAGGTTTCTCAAAGCAGAGCTGCTCTTGCAGGGTCACTCCCCTGCCCACATTCTCACTTTTGAAGCTCCTCTGCTCCCCAAGGATGCTGACACACCAGAGGTGCCATCTGTCACTTCAGGAGCTGCCACCTGCCCCGTGCATGGCTGTGAGCAGCTCCTGTGGTAATGCCACAGACATCCAGGCTTTCATCCCCCCAGTCCTCCTCACACCCCTCTCCTGCTCAGGTATTCCTGTTCCTGCATCCACAGAGCTACAGCAGCATCACAGAGATGCTCTGGGAATTAAAAATGCAGCTTCTATGAATATTTTTGGAAAGGAGCACAACTCCTATTACTTCACGACTTCGCTTTGAAATCTGCCAGACAAGAAGTACCTTCAATTTATTCTATCGCTGCATTTTAAGGGTACATATATATATATATATATATATATATATATATATATATATTTTCTCATTCAAATCAAGAGTCTGGATGAATAAATACATTTTAAAGTGTATTTGCTCTGAAATAAAACTGGTTTTGACACTCACAGAATAAAGGTACTGAAACTCTGAAATTGTAAAAGCCACTATAATTTCTTGTAATACATCGAAATAATTTTAACAGTATGCAAAATTGTGGTCAAGTCACCAAAATGCAGCTGAATTAATATTTGACTCATTTGAGCTGAAAATGCTCATTCCAGCCTGAATTTCTTCAGGAGTTCATGGAATCACAGAACGGTTTGGGCTGGACTTTAAAGAGCATCCGGCACCACCCCACATGGGCAAGGACACCTTCCACTGTCCCAGGGTTCTCCAATCCCAATCCAGCCTGGCCTTGGACACTTCCAGGGATCCAGGGGCAGCCTCAGCTTCTTTGGGCACCCTGTGCCAGGGCCTGCCCACCCTCACAGGGAGGAATTCCTTCCCAATGTCCCACCCAGCCCTGCCCCCTGGCAGTGGGAAGCCATTCCTGCGTCCTGTCCCTCCATCCCTTATCCAAAGTCCCTCCCCATCTCCCTTAGAACCCCTTTGTGTCCTGGAAGGCTGGTACAAGTTACAAATGACAGCCTTTATGATGTCCTTCTCCCAGTCTTCCCCCTCCATCTCTTCAGATATTCTTATCTCAGTCCAAACTCCACTTGACACCAACAGGAATCTGCTGGGCCCTGGCCGAACTTGAACTGAAGAGAAGAGCAGAACTCCCCTGAGGTGGAGCTGCTGTTTCCAGCCATGGGCTGCCTTGCTCTCTCTGCTGGGTTGGGAAAGGATTCCTCAGGAGTTCAGGGAGTGCCTCCGTGCCAGGATGGAGCTCCAGCCCTGCAGGACCAGCCGAGGCTCTGGGCAAAGCCAGAAGCAGCAGCTCTGTGGGAGGGAGGGAGGGCTCCTCTGCTGAAGGAGCCCTCGAGAGCACAGAGCTCTCCTGGCTGCCACAGCCCAGCACCAGCACAGCAGCACCACTCACAAGGGCTCTTCTTCAGCCACCTCTTGAAATTCCTGTGCTGTGTCTTAATAGCTGGAAGTTACATTTATTCACATGCTCTCCTGGCTTCTGTTCGTCATCTTCATTTCGGCACAGCATCGTATTATCTAGTTTTGGTACCAATCCAACATAGGCAAAATGAATCTTTTTTTCTGCATTCTGCGCTGGTTTTTGTACAATTCAGCCTGGTTTGCTCATAGGGAAATGCCAGGCACACACAAAGGAGTTGGCAAATCCCAAAATGTCCAGGCCTGAAGGAGACACAGGGGGTGGGGATGCACAGGAGCCCTGGTGCAGCTGGGATGCAGCAGCTGCATCCTGCAGCTCCCACTGAGGAATCCAGTTATTGATCTGATTTACACCAAATTGATTCAGTGACACAATCTATTGAGGGATGATCCATTCAGAATTGATTCAATGACACAAACCACTGAGGGATGATCCATTCAGAATTGATTCAATGACACAAATCATTGAGAAATAATCAATTCAAACTTGATTCAATGACACAAATCATCGAGAAATAATCAATTCAAACTTGATTCAATGACACAAATCATCGAGAAATAACCAATTCAGAATTGATTCCATGACACAGATCACTGAGGGATGATGCATTCTAAACTAATTCAATGATACAAATAATTGTGAAATAGTCAATTCAGAATTGATTCAATGACATAAGACACTGAGGAATCATTCACAACCTGTGGCTGCTCAGGTGTGAAAGCTCAGCCTGGGAGAACAGTTTTGGGCCATTATTTTAGATCTTGTTATGTATTTTAATTTTCAGACCTGAGATATCAAAGTGATTTTAATTTTGTTCTTTTTTTTTTTCCTAAAAAGGCTAAAAAGAGCGAGTATCAACCCCCACCCCATCCCCTTCCATGTAGGAAATTGTTTTGTTTCTGTGAAGCTGACAAGGTTAAAGTTTTGTGTGTGTTGCCTCTTGTACTGCACTCTTACATTCTGCTCATCGGAAAGGTTACACAGAATATAAATAAGTTTAATGAGAAAAAGACATTGTAAAACAAAGCAATGCAGAGCACCTGCTTTTAAATTACTTTTGCTCCTTGTTTCTGACACAAATAATGGCCAAGGCACGATGCTCTTGCACAAATCATTTCCATTTCAATGAATCAGCGCTTACCAGCAGGACAATATTTACATCTCTGCTTGTTCTATCAGCCCCTGGATTGCAAATATCACCCCGAAGCAGCAGCTAAGCAAAAATCTTTTGGGAAGCTACAAAATGAAAAAAAAAAGGTTTTCTTGGCCAAGAGAGAGAAAACTGGAGGGATGAACTCTAAGATCTCTCATTTAGTGTGCAAGGATGGCAGCAGAATTGTGCTGAATGGACAAAAATTATTTCCATTCAGTTCAGCCGCCCAAACTATTTTGGTTCCAATTAAGCAGAGAGGAGAAAAATGCAGAAAATTGGACAAAAAAACATGGACAAAAAGTACTGATTAGCTCAACTCGAAAGGCCAGGATGAAACAGCCCAGCTCCTCAAGGGCAGAATAGAAAGTTGAACCTATATTTGGAAATGACAAGGACTACAGACTGATAGAAGAGGGTGGTTATATTTACTTTGGTTTTCACAGTTCTGACTTAAAATATTTGGAGGGCAAGGGATAGAAAAGATTGCCAGCAAGAGGTTCCATTTTACTGGTTGATGGTTTAGTTCCTTCATAGGGAAAAAAAAAAAAAAAACAACCAGCAAAAAATTTAAAAATAAAATAATTGTGGCCTTTGATCTCTCATTTTCCCTACTGGGAAACCATATAATCATTTTATAAAACAGAGCAACTGTTCCTTCATCCTTTCATTAGATCACTGAGCCAAGAGGGTGATGGAACCACAAGTGGAAAAGTGGTAGGAATTAGGAAATTGCTCTGTGTTACAAATTCCTCTGAGCCTGTTGCTGAAGCAGACTGGCATCAGCCCCCAGGGTATTCTGTCATACAAAAATGAGAGAATTCCCAGCTGGATCGATCAGCTGAACCTATCTGCAGCACACCTTTAAAAATGCACATTTTGTTAAGAATTAGCTATTGTTGTTTGATGTTTCAATAGGTTCCTTATCCATTAATATCACTTTCCTATTTTCTGCTGTATAAATTCAATTTAATGCCAATATTCTGCTTGAAAATTCGTGTGAGGGACTAAAAGAAGATAGCCATTGACAATGGAGATCCCTCTCTGCAACTGCTTTTTGCCACGTGTGTTAGTGTGGAGTTTTTGGGATAGTGCTCAGCCACAGGGTGCTGTTGTGTCTCAGTGTGGGCTGTGAATAAAATCCAGGCATAAAAATCAGAATTATGAGCAGATCAGAGACTGCCAGAACAGCAACATCCACCTCCTTCCTGGCACTGTTCACCCATTGAGCAAAATGTTCTTTGTGGAGAAACCTGTCATTATTTTCAGTTTTACTCTACCTTGAGCAAATCTTCATTTTAATTTTATACTCTTGAATAAAATTGGACCTTCCTGAGTACCAAAATCAGGCCAGATTTACTGAAAAGTGTCTCCTGCTCATAGAAATCCAAATGATGGTGAGGGCATTTCTCTACTAACTTTGCTCGAGTCCAGTGAGAAAAGTATCTAATATAGGACTAGTTAGGAAGTTTTTTAATTTTTAATTAACATCTAAGAAGAGTAGTTTCACATTAAGTTTTCAGTCAAACAATGCTGGATTTAATACTAAAACTCTTCAACTGATGGTGTTAATCAGTTGTGTTGATAATTCTGTGCTCCCCTTGCAAATGTTTCACAGCTTTGGAGCTTCAAAGCAGAAGGTGTAGCCTGGCCTTCTGAAGTAGTTACAAAGAAATGTAAGTTTATTCTTGTTCCATTCCTATTTAATTCTTATTTTATTTAAATTTCATTTCTCCACATGGTCTTATTGAATGTTATTGGTTTTGTTTGATGCCATATTCTTAATTTCTGCAGTTTTTGGCTGATGCAACGCAAAGGCTTTTGATGCCTCTGCCTTGCAAGTTTTTGCAAAAAAAAGTGCAAAGTGGAAATCTGAGCTGGTACCTGTGGCAGGAGCAGCATTTTTATCAGTTTCTTTAATATTCCAAAGAAGTAGGTGCACTCTGTTTTCTCCTTTCTGCCTCCCTGAGCACTTTCCATGGAGGGGAGGTGCAGTAGGGGATCAATCACCAACCCCCCCAGACTTTCCTCTCTGGATCATCCTTCAAAAGCTGGATTTGGGCCAAAACTGTGACAGTTTGACACCTGTGTGGTCACTTAAACAAGCAAAATTAGTGGCCTCCATCCAGCTACTGGTGGAAATAGGCACCTGCATCCAAATATTTAGATTAAATTAGCACCTCTGTCTGGAAACCTGGGCGCAGCTGTCAGGACTGAATGTCAGGGAGATTTGTCTCAGGAGCCACGCTGGTGCTCACTCAGGTCCTGCCTCCATGGATAACTTCCCAACTATTTCCAGGATGTGATCTTCCCATGTTCATTCCATCTGTCCCTTCTAGAGAACAGTGTGATAATGATCACAGCCATCACGCTGGACCAGGCACCACAATATCAGCTTCTGGCTTTACAACTCATTTAGTTGTACTTTTTTTTTTTTTCCCCCCTTAATCCCCCGGTTCTGAGGCTGAGAAGTGACAGCAGCACTGAGGATAACATCAGCATCCCTCTGCTCTGACACTATCAGTGAATTTTCTCATTTCACTGCCTTTTGCACCTCAAACACCCCCTCAGACCCCCAGGGGTGTGTGTGTAAAAATCACCCAGGTCCCTCTGATAGGGAACCCCTGGCAGTTCTGTGCTGGGATTAAATGAGGCAGATGGGACTTCCAGTATTTGTCTTCAGATTTATTGTTTATTGTTTCTTATCTACATTGCAGTGAGCTCCTCACCACACCAGNCCCCGGGTTCCAACAGTGTGGAGCAGGAGCTCCTCCCACAGCCAGCTCCCACCAAGACCTGCCCATCCTCAAACCAGGGTGTTTTTTCCATACCATTTGCAGCAGTGCACGCCCAATTTTCTTTAATTAAGCCCTGCTAGCAGGCTGATGTAATGGTGCTGCTGGAGGCAGGCTCCTGGCAGGGCTCCAGCTCCCTGGCTGGAGTGAGTTTATTCTGGGGTTTATTCACTCAGGGCTGTGTTAGTGCCTCATAAAACAGGCAGATAGCACTATTATCTCTTAATTATGCTCCGAGCTTCCTCAGACCTCGGTGTTTGCCATCCCACATCAGCCCCAGCGTATTTCTCTGAACTCCAGAATGTGCAGGAAATATAAATTGTTCTGTTGGAACATGGAGGAATAAATCCCGGGAAGCTGTTTTGTCAGTGCTGGGAGATTTATCAAGGTATTATACTCAAATGTGATAAATTGCTGCTTTAGAACAAGGCAACGAATGTATTCCTAATAGAATTAATTTTAGCAGATAATTCTGACTCATCACCTGTAATACCTTGCAGACAAAAAAAAATCCCAGCAACAGCGATGGGCTACTTATCTAGGGAATGAGGATTCACTGAGCAAGAAAAAAAAAAGATAAAGAGAGAAAAGAATGCTGAAATTCGAACTTCATTATCATTTACTCTAACTGTTGGGATCTGCAGTAGCTATTTTTGGAGGTAATTTCAATAATAAAAATATGTAAATGTTACACATAACTGCAATTTATTCCCGAAAATCAACATTCCCAGTACTTTTTTTTCTGTTTGATGACCAACAGACTTTTATTCTTTGTTGAGGCACTTGTTAAAATAAGGAAATATTGGTAAAAAAAGAAGCAAATACAAAAGCTGAATCAAAACAATATCAATATCTCCTAAATCCTGATTATTTTAGGTAAATTCAAGATATAATGACAAACTAATTAAAGTATAAGACTACTTATTTTATACCTTATTTATACAGTGGCTGTTATTCACTAAAGATAATTTATTTATTCAGTTTTAAATTCATGCTGACTGAATCAATGTCTAAAATGAAGTTTGAGCCAGGTTTATATTGAAATGGAAGGCTTTTACAATATCAGGATATTAAGTAATCCATATCTGTCTCCAGATTGGCAAAATTGTTAGGAACACTGAATGTTTAATTTCCCTTGAAACAGGTTTGGAAATGGGAAGATTTAGGTTAAATGATGAAACAAAAAAATCACATACTTAGGTTTAAAAGTTTTAAAGGAAGGGTCTTGTCCAATTATCTCAGATTCATGATTTCTGGATCCATCAGATCTTTCAGGTCCCCCCTGTTTTGCTGTGGGATGCAGCAGGGATGAGTTCAGGGTGGAGAGCAGAACAAATAAAATAAAATAAATAAAATAAATAAAATACTTCCCAAGCAGGAAATTCTGGCCCAGGGAAGAGCTGCAGGCACTCAGGAGCACGGAGCACAGCATGTCACACATGGGATGCACCAAAATTCCCTCACTTGTGGCATCAGCAGGGGAAGAAAATCCATCTGTACCCTGCTAGGAAATCCAGGACAGCAGACTCTGAGGGTATCTGCTGATCTTGTGGCCAACTGCTTTTTCACCATGGAAAATGTGGAAACTAGAACTAAAAAGTAAAAATAAGAAATAAAAATATAAAAATTA
>VXBQ01009680.1:683224-748974 GCA_013400175.1 Phainopepla nitens
GTCTTTTTTTGTTGGTTTTTTTTTTTTTTTTTTTTTTTTTGTTCTTTTAAGTAAAAGCTCAGATTTCCACAGACTCTCTTTTGGAATGCACTAGAACAAAACACTTCAGAGTCCTGGAGGAGGAAATCTTTCACTGCTGAACCTTCATGGAACAACTACCTTTGAATTACAGTGACTGTGAATCAGCTGGAAAGCACACAAACACTTTAATGACACAAAGTCCATTTCTGGATGTCCTTGAAGGGTCTTTAACTTTGCAACCTTTTTTCCAGGCTGGTCAGGTACACTCAGGTACTATTTTGGGGAGAAGGATGAAAAAGCTGATTTTCCCTTTGAATTTTTTGCTGGAGAAATGCAATCAGTAAGACTCTTTCTTAGAACTGAAACAGGTTGTGCTTCCTTGAATAAGAAATATAAACCCAGCTGTATGTAAGCAATGTCATCCCATTATAATTATAAATGTACATTTTTCCTCAGCCACCGTGGAGATGTTTTACAAGCAAATGGAAAAATTCTATTTGTTTTTTTCCTATAAGCCAGAATTCCATTTAATTCTTAAGACAGCAGGTGCGGGCAGGATGCTCCACTGGGGAATGGGCTTTGAATCTTGGATCTCAGTTAAGGACAACTTCATCTGAAAGCAGAAGCATGAATTGCCTCTCTGAAGCTGATCTGTAATGCTCAGCAGTTTGATTTTCCTCACTCTTTCACCAGGGACAGAGATTTTGCAGTGAGTGCCTGCCCAGCCCTTGCAGGAGCACTTTACAACACCAGGTTGTTTTTCCCATGCCAAGGGAAAATACATTTTCATGACACACTATTTATTTATTTTATGGGAGGGGAAAAAAAACCTGCTCAGCACCTTTGTGAGGAATCTGAATTAATGCTGCAGGGGCATTAGGTGATGAATTAATTAATGCTACTGTTGAGTTTAGATCATGGGTAGCTTCAAAGCACCCTGGGAGCTCTGGAGGGTGAATTCAGACGTGCAGCAGAGCTGGCACCAAAGGGATCAAATCCCTCATTCACCTGATGGGTCCACCAAAAATTTCACAAAAACACAGAGAAAATCCCTGGCACTTCCGCCATGTCCTCACCAGCCCCCTCAAACCCAACCACAGAATATTTAAGGCAGGAAAAGCCCTTTAAGACCAAGTCCACCAGCACCATGGCCACCACTAAACCAAATCCTCAATCCACTCAATTTCAAATTTCTCCAGAGCTGGGACTCCAGAGTGTCCCTGGACACCCTGTTCCAAAGCTTTGCAACCCTTTCCATGGAGAAATTTCCCTAATATTTATTCTAAACCTCCCTTGGCAGAACTTGAGGCCATTTCCTCATTGTTTGGCATGCAAAGCACACGACAAGGATTTAAATCCTGGTGAGATCTTTGGTTGAGTGAAACAGCAACAAGCACCTCTTGAAAAAATAATTAAATATTAAAGACTTACAGCAAAATACCTGTTTGCAAAAATATTGCAAACTGATATCAATGTATGTACAAACCAACATCTTTTTAAAGGTAACATTTTAAGTGAATAACTATTTAATTATCATTCTGAAGATCTGGCAGCATTTCTGGTAGTAATGGAAGAGGCATACACTAAATTATTGCCCACCTCTGTAAAGTACAGCTGGATATTTATTTTCCTGGTTTCTCATATTTTCCTTTAACCATTCTTTGTTCTTCCAGCTGCCATCTCCTCCTAATTGTACTCACAACTTTTCCTTGCACTAGATAGATTTTATTTCCCTTCAAAGTATCATCTATTCCAACATTATGAAGTCCGTATTGCCTTCCTTGCTTTTTTTTTTTTGCTTTTCCATTAACCTGAATTATTTCTCATCTGCTACAAATCGTTCTATTTTTCAGAGCTTTTGTTGTCTCTGACTCATATATGCCAAGATAAGGTTTGAGATACTTCTGGGGATTTTTTTCTTTTACTAGTTGCTTTTTTTTTACTGTGGTCCAAAGAAATCTTCCTGTGGTGGAAAGGATCTGACTCATGTTCCTGCTCCTTAACAGATAATAACAAAAATATTGCCAGGATTTTCAAGACAGGTAAATTACATCCCTGGCTCCCATCAGCTTTCCTTGGATCTGTCCTGACCTTTGAGAAACTTGAGCATGAATTAATTTTTATTTTCTTGCTTTGAGAGCATTACTCTTACAATATCCATGGCAGCCAACAAGCAGGAAGAAGTGGAAAGCAAATGTTTATTTAAAGAAGGGTGAGTGAGCAAGAGAGCAACAGGGCAGAGAACGTTTCCTCTGAGAAAACTGAGCAACAGAAAAGATTAAAAACAGCAGCAGAATTTCTCAGAGCAGTAGGAATTATTACAGATGAGATCTAGAAAGAGAGGTGTTCACCTTAATATAAATTTGGTGGGAAAATCTAACAAAAGTATCTCTGCAGAACTCTACAAGAAACTTAAAATGTTTTGGGAGGAGGGGAATTTAAAGGTTTACAGTCTCAAGAGCTGCATTTGTTGGTTGTTAATTTGTTTGAGGGTCTTAAAGGTGTTTTATTCCTTTAATTCTCTAAGATAACACCAGGCATTTTTTGGGAAAGATCAGGTTTAGATCAGCAGTGTTGAGCCAAGTGTTGGTTATGCTATTTAGAGGTCAGACTGGATGGAAACCCTGGAAAACAAAATTAAAATAATAAAATAAAATAAAATAAAATAAAATAAAATAAAATAAAATAAAATAAAATAAAATAAAATAAATAAAATAAAATTTTATCCAGTTATAATGCTACATGTATATTTTAAAAATAGTTCTATTTTTTAAAAAATAATAATAAAGAGATTGATACCTGCTTTGGCCGGACACAACTCTAGACAGCTCTACCAAGCAGGTGAAGGAAATTGAAACAAAAGTGAGAAACCTTTTGCACTGTCTTCATGTTTATCATGTTCCTCAAGGCAAGAGAGAGGAAGAAATAAGTAAGGTGACAGCTTGGGTGGAAAAGATGTGATTGTCTGTGGGGCAATAAATGAGGAGGGCTGACGTGCAGGAGGAGAATTAGCAAAACAGCTCCTGACATTTGCTGGGGAGAAAAGAGAGCCAGAGGAACTGAGGGCCTGGTAACCCCCACTGGCAAAAAAAAGGGGCTTTAAAGAAATAAATTCTTTTATTGCATTAAAGAAATAAATTTCAAATTTCACCTGGTAACGATTTTGGGTTTGTTGTTACTTGTCAAGCAAAGGAAAGTCTCCCTCCGGCTGTAAAGCAGAACAAGCTGAACGTGGCTTGGGGACGTGGTGGGTGACAAATTGCAGCATCAGCTCTGCAAAATACAACTCAGTTTGGAGCCTCCAGAGCCTTTTCCAGACAGAAAATTCTGCCCCTGACCTCGGAATTCACGTTTGCCTTTGAGGGCTGCAGGGGTTGGAGGAGTTCAAGGCTGGGATCGGTTTTCCTGCTGCTCTTGAAACCTTTGCCTCTGCTCGTGTGTTTTTGGGTTATAGTGGGCAGTGAGAGCTTGAAAAAACCATTCTGTGAATGAGCAGAGATGGAGGGAAAATTATAGAAAACCCCCAGGATTTGACATATTCAGGTGTGAGTTCTGGCAAGTCACTGGTCCAAATATTCATAGGTAAAATGAGTATTTGATTACTTTTAAATTGATTCCCTAATCTCTGTGGACCTCTTATGTTCTGACAGAAAGGGGCTTAGGAAATATAAATTTAAATATTCTTTTAAGCACTTAAAACTATTTAGAGAAAAAATTTTCACTTAGGCACAGGAAGTTAAAAAAAAAAAAAAGTTTAGAAATAGGTACCGGTTCATTTTAAAGCAAAAAGAGAGAACATTTTTAAAGTAAAAAGAGAGACTGCAATTCATTTTATTCATGGAGGACTGGTTGAGATTTATACTGGAGCTCATAAAAGCCAGAACCAGTGTCCCAGCTTTTCCAGCAGCAGGGAGAAGCAGCGACTTTTCCGTTTGGGATTTACTTTAAGAGCCTAAAGCCTCACAAAGGAAATTAAGTGCAGTGGAGCAGACAGTGCTGCTGTGGTCACCACTTCTGCACTCGTATTTCAGCTGCATTTGCCTCCTGCCCAGCCTGCCTTGGCAAATTGAAAAGTTTATGGCTACAAAATTCCCTGGAAAAGTTGTGTTTGTTCTCTCTGATGGCAGAGATGGAAATCCCAGGCTCCAGCTCCTTGTTGCCACAAAGCAAATGGCTGGATGGGAAATGCTATCACCAAAAGCTCGGCAAATATGTTGTGAATAACTGCTGTAAAACACCAGGATAAATATTTGGTCTTTATTTTATCAGAATCCACCACAATAAGAGGAATCATCTCCTCCTGCATGTGGAATAGAGGATATTTCCAGAATTCCAGGGAAAAATCCCTTGTATTTTTATCATTTTGTGTTTCCCAGGAAGCCAAAAGGTGTTATATATCCTTGTAAGTTGCTATTTGGGCTGGATTTTAAAGTAGGGAGGGGAAAAAAAAATCTAGATTTTCACATTTCTTTTTCTAGTCTGTACTTTCCAGCCACACAACACAAACCCCTGGGTTAAGGACATGTTTTCTTGGAGGCTTTTCTCTGTGAAAAGTTGGCTACACTGGGAAGTGGAATACATGGGAAAGGGATGTTTGGAAGCAGAAAATTCCAGTAATCAGCTCGGGTCAAGCCCCAGTGTCCCACCAGGGCTCTGGACAGCACAAGTGGTCTTGGCAAAAGGTCTCCCCCAGCTGCCCAATTTCCCAGGCAAACATATGGGAACCAAATGGACCTCGTAAATATTTGTTTCCAAAATCAGTTAATGACAGGCTACAGAGAAGCTCGTGAAATGTTAATTTGATGGTTATTCTGAGCTCTCCAGAAAGCATAGACACAAGGAGCCAGAGCAGATGAACTTTGCTCCTCGGGGAGAAAACAAACAAAGAAATGAAAAAAATGAACTAATAAAATCCCAAACAAACAGAAAAAAGCCTCCCCAAAACCCAAACAAAACCCCAGATGTGGAGAATGAGCGGTAGATATTAGGCAAGGCTTCTAATTTATGGGAAACAGCACATGCAGTAAAAACCTTTGCTTTGATGATATTACCAGAGCACCAGAGTGCAAATAGACTCTAATCCATTATGTTTTAAACTTATACAATTTATTGGCCCCGAACTGTGATCTTTATTCATGCCAAGCTCTCTTCTGAATTTATGGCACTTGTGCAGTCATTACTCAGCCTGTATGGAATCATATATTTCTATGAATTAAACTGAAAAGCAGTTTGCTAATTAGCATTACAAGTGTTAATGAAATGAAGGATCACATGAGTTGCAGTGAACAGAGAGACTGAATATCATCAGGCATTTGAGTCTGACACAGCTGAAACATCCTCTTCCTATTCTCTGAAATTCCCACTCCCAGAAGTCTCCAGAGTTTAGCAAGATCATAAAACTGGAGCAGCATTTCATGGAGTCCCTTTTAGTTAATATCACTGTATTAAATAAGATCTTTCCTGCAAAGGAAAGAAAATGATTGTTCTCTCCCCTAAGCCGACTGTGTAAAATGTTCTTCAATAAAATCCAAGAAATTAATATTCAATGATTTACAGTAAATCTCTTGAGCACAGGAGGTTTGCTCGAGACAGGAAAAGCAAACACTTATGGGGTACATTATTATGATGGCTTATGCTAATTAAATTAAAGCAGAAATCCTTAATTTATGCTTTTCCATCAAGTGCAAAGGGGAAAATTCTTTCTTGGTTCAAGCTTTATCTTGTTAAGAAGATTTACCTCCTTATTTCCTAGAATAAAGAGCTATTTTTGGGACTCCATGAGAAAGCAGAGGCTTGCAGAGCTTTTCTCCATGTTGCCATGACACTTTGGATCTCAACCTCCAGTTCAATACAATAGCTGCAATTAGGTTAATTAGAACATTATCTCAAAGTACACAGCTATTGTACAAAAGAAGAAGCATTCTCACTGAATATGCTGCTTAGTCACCAATAAATGATTTTTTTAAAAAAAATACATTTTTCTAATTATAATGAATAATTTATTTCTCCTGTGGACGCTTGACATTTAAATATTGTAACTCAAAAAATAAACCATCCAACATCAGCTTAGGACATGTGGAATTTTTCTGACCTTTTAGTTATTTTCCTTCCATAAAATAATGAGAGAAAAAGAACAACTATAATAAGGCATTATATTATTTTGGCTCATTAGTTATTTCCGAATTCAAAGGCCTTAATGAACAGCCCATGTAGATGTGGTGCTCAGGAGCAGGGTTTAGTGGTGGACCTGCAGAGCTGGGTTAATGGGTGGACTTGTTGATCTCAGAGGTCCTCTCCAACCTCAGGGACTCTCTGACTCAAATAAACAAAGCTTTTAGTCTGCACAGACAAAAAAATGGCAGCCAAGTGTAGACTAAAAAATACCAGAAATTAGGAATAAAAATTATTAACCTGATGAGCTGGGGCATGAGGCCACCAGGAGCCAGCTTCTCTTCATATTGGTGTTATGTCAAATAAGAAAATAAAAGCTTTAGGGGGAAAAATGAAATATTGATTCATTTTCTAAAACTCAGCTCAAGCACAGAAGGAAAAGGCGTCAGGAGTGTGTGGATGGAACACAGCTCTGTGAGAATCCATGGAAATTTTGTCTCAAGGGAGGCAGATCCAGGTCAGTTGTGGACTTTAAACCATCGAAGTTCTGAGATAAACGTTCAGCTCCCTGAACTCTTTGTCTGGCTGTTCCCCAGTGACACCAGTGGCACTCAGGCCATGTGTGTGACAAACCAGGACCCTGTGCCCCAGCCTGCCCCAGGGAGCAGAAAATTCCTCTTCTGCAGCCTCCAAAACACATTTGAGTGTTGGATCTGTATTTATCAACAACGGGGTGGGGCTGCTGGAGGCACTCCTTGAGCTTTTATTTCAGCATCAGCTTCGTTACAAGGTGAGACACAAAGGATGGTGAGAGCTCATGCCATAATAACAACCAAAATTCTCTTGATTTCAAGGCCTATTAAAAAACTTTCTAGCCAACAGGAGAATGTTAGAAGCTTACAAGCATTTTCTTAGGCCAATAATTAGAGCTCCACGTGCTTTTTGCCTCTAACAACGCTTGCTTGTTGTACTTAAAGACAGTGAATAAAGCTTCATTATTAACTTGCATTTTTCTGTTTTCTTGCTTACCGTATTTTCTAAGGCCTATCTCTGCACAGCTCAAAAACATCCTCACTGTTTTCTGTCCTTGCATTCTGTATTCTGGCATTCTTCTATTCTGAGATCTACCTCCACACAGCTTCTGAGAGTTTCCTGCCTTTTCCATTTCCCCATCTGGGCTGAGTTCCCCTTCCTGGAGAGCTGCACACGCTGGACAAACCCGCTGTGGGCAGTGACTTCCCCCCATACATCTCATGAATGTCACCCCTGTCACTGCAAATATCAAATGCCAGCGTTCTCATAATTTATTTCTGCCTCTTTGACAGGCAGGGACTTTCTGAGGACAGAACTCTAAATCTGAACATTTGTTTCTGCCGTTTTGTGTCTCCCATTTGTTCCCTTTCCCCACCCCATTTATCAATCATTTTCACTGATCAGCGTTGCCCGTATTTATCTTCCATAATCACCTACTCTCTTCTTGCCACGTCCTGAAGATAAGAGAGCTGCTGCCAGATTTTATGCAAACCAGGAACATCTCTGGGGTGAAATGATGGAACACCAGTCCCTGGGAAATGCCTGCAAAGCTCCCTTAACTTCAAGAAAATGATGTTTTCACTGATAAGTAAAGTTACCAAGCAAATGCTCAGCTGAGCACACGAGGATAACTCACCCAAGAGCCAATTTTGGTCCTTTTAGCTTCCAGGATGTTTCCCCAAAATCAAGGAACACAGTTCACATTTTAAAGGAATTTGATTTGATATTTAGACCAGATCAAACCTCTCAATTTTTTCTTTTTTCTTCACTGCTAAGCAAAGGATGATGTTTGCTATAACTCAGTTCTTTGTTCCTGTGAGACATTTACAAGTTTTCTGAGCTGGTACTTCAGGTATATCTGACACAAGTTAGAAACAAACTCGAAGATAAATACAAATGCACGCTAATTTCACCTAACACAAAATTCTCATTTCAGATAGAAAATCTTCGCTACTAAATTCCAACTGGAGCCCCAAAAATTACTGTACACTGTGAAGAGCCTTGAGGAATAACAGAGCAAATTATTTCAGAACACAGGTGAAGCATTTTTATCAAAATGACTTTTTTGGTTTTTTTCATTTAAAGAAGGAAGAAAACAAAAATAAATATTCTTTTTTAGATTTCTCTTGGATGCATGAATCTAAAAGAGATCTTCAGTGGCCTTGTACTTCATGGTTGTGCCATGCAACTCCTGCTAGAACAAAACATGATTCAAATTCCTCATTTTCTGTGTCTGTTTCTTCATTCTTCCTTTTCCACTGTTTCCCTGTACAATAGTGCCTGTCCCATGTATTTAGGATACATGTGCAAGTGTATCCTACATAATACAGCACACGGTGTTATTGGAGTGAATCACAGATGAAAAATAAAGTTAAAATCTACTTCCTGGACTTAATCAGGCAGCAGCCATAATCAGTGGGGAGAGGCTGGATTTCCCATCTCAACCTGCAGCATTTTCTCCTCTCAACAATTTTCAGCTCCCCACCCCGAGAGCCAAAACCCTCACCAAAAACATCAAGTTTGGACTCATTTGTTCTTACAGCTGAAACTCCTTAAAACAAATAAACAAAGAAAAAAATCTTATGTTGTGCTTGCCAAGGCAGCGAAATTAGCAGGGGAGACAAGGATATGATGATAAAATATGTGGCTGTGGGGAGATTCACGAAGATCAAAGAGAGCAAAACGTTAATTTTCCAGTGTTGCTGTTTTGATTTCTGATTTCACTGCATTTCACCAAAATCTACCTCCTCTCCTTCCAGGCAGCCACGGCTGCTGCTGCCAACCCAGTCTGCCATGGCTGGGATGGGAAGAGATTCCACGGAAATCTCTCACCTTTCCCCATTTCTGCTCCCGCTCATTTTCACAGCCGCCCCCTCAGAGGTGAGGAAGAACATCCTCGCCTCATCCAACGCCTCCCCTCCCTCTCCTCTCCCCTGCCACTCTCCCTGGGCCCTTCCTCACCTTTT
This sequence comes from Phainopepla nitens, assembly GCA_013400175.1. Lineage (NCBI taxonomy): Eukaryota > Metazoa > Chordata > Aves > Passeriformes > Bombycillidae > Phainopepla > Phainopepla nitens. The sequence continues at coordinate 692,356 of VXBQ01009680.1, forward strand.
TGCTTCTCTCCAGCCAAGCCCTGCTCATCCCCCTGAGGAACCTGAGCCCAGGGCAGGAATCTCTGCTGCCGCTTGTGCTCTGGAAACCATCAGCCCTTATCTCGTCCGTTTGTATCGCAGATCCTCTGCTGGGGAAATCATCCACCTCTACACCCTGGTGCAAATGGAAACCCGTCCTCGGAGGTCTTTTGGCAAGGATGGAGAAAGGAAAATCCACCTGTGTGCCCCTGAGGGTTGGTGATGTTCTTGCAAGGTGTGAAAGAAGTTTTTGGATTCGTTTTTCTCAGCCTTCAGCTGATTTCTCCCGCAGTGTGTGTTCGGCACGTCGCTGCTCACCCTCGGACAGGAGTTCTCCCTGCAGGATTTGGCTGATGATAATCCAGCAGCTCCTTCCTCCACAGAGCTGCCTCCTGCCCCAGAGCACACCCCTCATCCTGCTTCTCTTTGGGGAATTACTGAGGAGCAAAGGGTGGAATGGTTCCCGGGACAGGGACAGACAAAATGACCCCACCAACCCTGAATCATCAACAGCACCAGGAATCTGGGTATGGAAATGGAAATCTGACAATGCATCTCCCCAGCCCTGTCCCTGGTTTTGCAGCATTTTAGATACCCAGCCTCAGCCTGGCAAAATACAGCGAATTTCAAAGCCATTTATAGCAAATACTTCATTAAGAAACAGGAATATTTACCCCACCAAGGTGATAATGTGGGTTTTTTTTACCAGAATATCAAAACCAATTTCCGTTTGCTTCTGGGGAACAACAATTTCCTCCATGTTTTATAAACATGAGTTGATATCACCTTCAAAATTAATATTTCTGCCCATCAACTCTCCAAAAATCTGTGTTTCCCACAAAACTGTAGAGGAAGTTACAGGTTCCTCACAATTATCTGCAACACCTTTGAACACTTCGGAACTTTCTTGGGCAGGTTTTTTGATTCTTAGTTACTAAACCCCAACTATTTGTCTCAAAAAGCTTTATATTATATTCATTATATCTTATTTACAACCAATACGATGCCATATATTGACACAGGAGCACTTCATATTTTTTTCTTCAATACTCTTTAATTCACTGATGCAATGCAGCATTTATTGATTTTTTTTCCCCTCCCTAAATTTAGTAGCAACAAATGTTACTTCATTAAGTGTATCCACCTAGGGTTTTCTTCACAATAGATTCTGCACAAAGGCTGCAGCCTTTTTATTTATTTATTTATTTATTTTACTTTTATTTATGCCAGGGTTCCACCCAGAGGCAATAAAAAGCACCCAGGTCTTCCAAGGATTGCCTGGATTTTGTTCTCCCTTTATTCTTTGAATTTGTTCACCCCCACTCCAAGCTCACTTAGAGGTTAAAATGAAGTTCAGTCTAGACTGAGGCATAAAAATTTTTAAAAACTCGAATTAGAGAGGGAAAAATCCAAGCCAGGAAGCAAATTCTCACCATCAGTTCATTTCTTCCTGACTTATCACTTGTTCCCTGTGAGTTTTATGTGGGGATTGATTTATGGGGCAAATCAGTCATGGGCAGAAGGAAAACTGTCCCTAAAGTGTGCTTGGGGCAGGAATAAATACTGAGAGTGCAGAGTTCTTGGCTTTAAAGGTTTATATTGGGGAAAAAAAAAAAAAAAGAAAATCAAAACCCACTCGAAACGCAAACAAGAGGAACAAACCCTGAAACATTTGGCAAAACCTTTAAATAAAACCCTAAATATCTACTCATTAAATGTTACCTCTGCCCTGTGAACACAGTTTGTTCCATGTAAGAACTGGGAAAAGGGAAATTAGTTAATCTTTGTGTGTATTAGAATAAAAATGGATATTTAAAGAGAACAGAAATACTTAAAGGGCAAATTTAGGGGAAAAGCTGTCATTCCAGTCTGATGGCAGCAGAGGTTCCAAAAGCAAAGCCTTCCCTGAGACACAGAGGATTAAATTGAAGCAAATTAATTCATAATTTAGGGGTTTTGCACCCAGGACTATTTTATTTCATTGAAAACAGGGAATTACATTATTCCTGTATAAATTTTAAGCTGCCTCCTTAGCAGAGGCTTTAGGAGATTTGGGTGAGGAAGATCTGGGGATGCAGATGGACACAAGCATTGAGTGTTGTCAGCTGGTACAAGAACAGAGATCAGAAATCACTAAATTCAGATTTTTTTCCCCTCTGGCAAGAGAACAGGATGGAAGGGACGGTGTCTGAAAGCAAAGGAAACCTCTGCTGGCTTTAAGTACTTTAATTTTTATCCCATAAACAATTCCAATGAGATGAGCTATGTAATAGCTTTTTTATGATAATTATGTCTATTTCTCTGGTCTTTTACCAGATCATTAAAGCTACTGAGGTTGCTGGAGAGTAATTTTTTTTTCTTGAGCTGTTTTAACTGTTCTTATTTGATTACTGGAGTTTAGTGATGATAAAGATTTATAAGCAGAAAATAAAAGCTATTTTTATAAAGCTTTGCTTCTGAATATCAACAGTCCCTTCCTCTGGAAATAGTTTCAGTGATGGTTTTTTCTTATTAAAAAGAAGAAAACAATACAAGAGAAAATAGAAAATATTTATCAAGAAAATATTATCTAGAAAATATCACAAAGAAAAATAAGGTTTTTTTCCCCCACAATATTACAGGGAACTGGGGGAGGCAAGCAGAAAGAAAAAAAATATTTTAGCAGTGAGGTCTGGCACAAATTCAAGCATAAATTTGCTTTATGCATTGGGAATGCAGGATCAGGGGTGAAATTTAGAATAACTTTGTTCTGCCATAAAATTTACCTTCCTTGGTGTGGGATTGGTGTTGTAAAACCATGGGATGGGTGGGTGGAGAAGGGGAAGGGATGGAAAGATACAGCCACATAAAAGTTCTAGTGGAAGAACTCGAGTTTAAAACCCCACCTCCATCAGGACACAGTCCAAGGGCTGGTTCAAAGAAGTCTCTGAGACAAAATTTCCACCATGTGACAGCCTGAGAAATCAAAATACGGCAGAAAAAAAAAAATCCCAATTTATTGATGCCTGAACTCATTTAAACACACAATTACAGGTTTTCCTAATTGTTTTCTGAGCTGAGCAGCTTTCTGCACTGGGATCCTCAGGAATTTCATTGGGATCCCGTGCACATATCCCTGCAGTTTTGGCATCAATTCCTCTGCTACCACTTTGCTGTTATTTATTGGAGCTGCTTAACCTTTGTATTTCCTAATGGGTTTTTAAAAAGGTGTTACAGGCCCTGCTTGGTGTGCCTTGCATGCTGTGTGTTCAGATTTCCACAGACATTGCCATAATTCTTCAAGGTGCAAACTGAGCTTCCACAAGCCATTAAATATCATTTATCTGCATGTGACTCTCATATTTTCCAAAGTCTCTATCACATCTCTATGCAATTTGATTTTCAGGTACCAGAAGGTCCTGTCATTTATTTCCTTCCGTATAAAAGTTTAATTTTCATTTTTAATACCACAGATTTTGCAGAAATAAATGGATTTAAGATGCAACATGGTTTAGATCGCTGTTGTTAAAAAAAGGAACGTGTTTTGGGGGTTTTTTTTGTGAGGTTATTTATACAGAGATATTTTATATGACCAGTTATTTCTTCACTTTTTTTCTTCACTGACTTTTCAGGGTCTGCATTGCCAGAATCACAAGACTCTGGTTTGACACAGCTCTGGATAAAACACTGGAAATTTGTCCTCTGCTCAAACACAAACCGTGCCATGAAAGGCAGTCCCACACAAAATGTTCACCTGAAAAACTGCAGTTGATTTTTTCCCTCTACTGCTTTCATAAAAAACCCTACCAAGTATCAGTCAATAAAAGCAGCAAGTGGCTTTTTTTTTTCTGGTCCTTTTAATAAAAACAGCAGCTCTTGAGAACTAGAGGAATACCAATGTTTATTCCTACTGTGATTCACAAAAAACAACAAAAAAATCATCTGCACAGAATTAATTGTCCTTAGAAAATAAAAATGTTTTAATACAGAAAGCTGGAGGGAATTATTATTATTATCATTATTATTATTACTATTATTATTATTATTTTATTATGCCATTGCAATTTGAATTTAGGGGCATCACCCTGCTGGCAGTGCTCCTCTTTGTGATGCCACCAAGAGAAATTCCTGCTTGATCCAGGATTCCTGGAGTTTGGGGTGGTTTGAGCAGCAGAGTCCAAGGAAATTTGTTCTCCAGGGCCACTGGAGGTCTTTGATGCAGTCCTCTGGGGAAGTTTAAACACTGCTCCACCAGACACTCTCCCTAAAGTCTGATTTTAAAATCCCCAATTCTTCCCAAAGCCCCATACCCGAAAAAGAAAATAAAATCTTTTCAGTTACTGCTCTGACAGATCTGCTGCAAACCCATGGCTTTCCAGCTGAGCTTCCCAATTGCTTTTATAGAGAATTCAAGAAAATTTGGGAGGTTTGTGAAAAGCACAGAAATTAAATATAACTCAGAGTTTACTCAATACTTTAATGAAATCAAATTAAAAACAAACAAACAAACCCACCAGAGAAACAAACAAACCCCCCACAAATAATCCAAAACAAACCAACAAAAAACTTCCAAAAACCACAATACAACCAAATATAAAACACAGCCCTCTAAAAAAAAACCCAAATAAAATACCCCCAAAAGTAAGTACTGGCACATGTAATCTATAAACTTCCACCAATACATTTTTATTCATTTTATTTTACTTTTTTTTTTTTCAGAATTTGGCTGAAACAACATGTCCTGAGTACCCCAGAGAAAGACCTGGAATGTGATATAGCAGTCTGTATCTGGGCATTAACTGTAAACTTTTTTAATTAACTCTCCCTACAGGAATTTCATTAGGTTAGAAATAATTATTGACAAACAAAAATCAAGATTAAGATCCAGGAAGATGGAATTCCTTGTGTGCAGAATTTCCAGGAGATGCTCCCATCCTTTCCCTGACCCCACAAACCACCCATGGAAAAGGGTCCAGGGCTGCTCTCAGCTCAAAACTGTGGGAAGGGGGAGAGATTAGGAATTAATTTAAATAAAATAAATAGAACTTAATGAATGAATTTAAATGAATTTAAATAAATAGAAGGGTAATAAACAACCAAGGTGAGCTCCAACCTGCAGCATTCCCACTTGGACACCAAAAACAGCTCATGGAAAGCTCATCTCAAACACCTGAGCAGGGCAAACCAGCCCATCACAGTGGGTGAATTATAAAGATATTTCATCTCCTGGGAATTATAAAAGTGTTTCATCTCCTGGGAATTATAAACATATTTCAGCTCCTGAGAATTATAAAGATGTTTCATCTGATGCAGCACCTGCTGAATCTCCCTTGGCCTGGCAGACACTGGATCTGGGAGGTTGGAATGGAAAAAATTTGATTTCTGCAGGAAGGACCATCAGTGCTGAGAGGAGTGATGAGGAAAAGGTGCTCAAACTGCTCAGGGAGGAGGAGATTTGGCACAGACACAAAATTTGGGTTCCACCAGATGTGCCACCACTGCCAGGCCAGAATCCGACCCCTTTTACCTGCCCTGCAAAAACAAACATCTGGATTTTTCCTGCCTCTCTGCAAACTCCAACAATTTCCACTCTTTTTTAGGTTTTTTTCATGCATGAGAAGAGGAAGTGCAGTGCCCCAGAAGTGGCTGAGCTCAGAGCTTTTGCCCTTAACACAGTTCTGACAGCAAAGGGCCAGGGAACACAACGTGTGCTGACAAAGGGATTGCTAATGATGAGGGGAAAAAGAAATGACATTGTTGGTTCTGCAGGATTCTTCACTGGAAAAGTGCCTGGGCCGACGCTGGCACAAATTTCACATCTTTAATGTTCACCCTTGTTTGTTGTTATAAAGCAAATATCTGTCAAACCCCTGGACTCTGAGGTTCCCGGGGCTCGGGGCAGAGATCTCTCTGCTGCCTCAGTGATGTGTCACAGCAGGCAGGAATTGGGAGCAGAAAAGGGGAGGTCAGGCCTAGGAGGGGAAGGAGGAGGATCTGAAGATTTAAATCTGACCTGAGGTAAGGGCTGGCTCAGTCACAGGTCCCTGGGCATCACCTGGGGCACTCCAAGGGGACACTGGCAGCTCTGGGGGCACTTCCCAGCCTGGGGCAGGGGCAGTTCCCTTGGCAGGGCAATCAGAAGGGGACTGGAGGTGCAAATTTTTTGTCTAATTTCATAAATCTCAGAATGGTTTGGGTTGAATGGGTGCAGAGATCACCAATCCCAACTTCCCCACCCACCACAGGCAGGGATATTTTTTTTCCTGTTTGGGCATTTCCATCCATGTGCCTTCCCCTCCCACCTCTCTGCAGCTCTCCAAAATCCCAATTTCTCAATAAATCACCGTGCAACACCATCACAAAACTACTCCCATGGCACCAGAGGGTCACTTACAATTCTAAAATATCAAAACACATTTATTTATTCTTTGCTCATGGCTGAGATTCAGAGGTGAAGCAAAAAAATCCAAAGCCAAATCAAAAATCTGGAAAATTTCTTTCCACTCTTTTTGTAATTCAGAATATCCAATTGGTTTTCAAATACATTTTTAATTGACTTCAACAAGTTCTGCTCTGGGCATTGATGTGGCTTAAGACACCTTTGAAAGTCAGAGTTGTTTTTATTTATTAATTAGTTTCCATTTAGATAAAAAAATTTTGTCATTTTCAGAGTTCCCTCACTTGTTTTCTTACAGGGGTTGGGAGCCAGAGTGTACCAACAAGTTTAATAAGCAAAGAAAAGATCAAGGAGAGAGAAGATGCAAAAAAGTAAAAAAAAACTTTACAAATCCATATGTCAAAGTTTTCAAAAATATAGATTCACACTACCTTGAAAGCAAACCAGTTAAATTTATAATTACACAAAAGAGAATTAAAAAGTAAATGAATTACCAAAATGGCTCTGATCATGTGTGCCAGTATTTCCTGCTTTATTCCAACTAGCCATGACTTTATAATTTGACTTTTTTCTCTGCACCACTCATTCCAAGACAATGTCAGCATTGAGTCCACAAGCATTTTGAGAATTAATTAAAATGTCATGAAATAGTTCTTTCATTAGCATATATATGGTCATAAAAATAATTATAATTACTTCTTAGAGGTGGAGGAGAGTTAAGTTTGATTGATGGAATTAATGAAAACGGGGACAGCTCCACCATACTAAATAGCAGAAACTTGGAGTATTAACTATCCACTCTGTGAAGTTATAATAATTACAGCAAGAGCTAAAAAGATTAGTATTCAAAAAGAATAATGTACCTTAGAGCCTAAAATACCCATTGCAAATTATGGATGTATTTTCAACTGTTTATAACGTTCTCAGAAGAAAAATATCATTTTGATGAACTTCCAAAGGCTCCTAGATTAATAGGTATTTGCATCCTTGCAGAGAGCACCATCAATCCCTCTAATCTTGTTATCAGATGCTAAACAGCTGGGTGACCTGATTGAAGTGCTATGATTTTAAGGAAGTAATAATGGATAATGGTTTCCAAATGCCTGCTAAGAATTTGCAAAGCTGTATAATACACCCAAAGATATGCAAATAAACGGCATTAAAGGAAACATTATAATTAGCAGCCCAATGCACAGAAACTGCTTGTGCAGCCATAAGCAACCTAATCTTATTTCAGTTGTGCTGCTTTTAATTTAGTCTCCCTTAAAGACCTTCAGCACTGGAGTGATGGTCTAGGAAACTCAGGGGAATACCCAAAACATCCAAAATCAGAATTAAGTTTCACTAAACTGCCTCTGCAGGGTCAAGGCTGTGAGCAGTCTCCTTGGGGAAGTGGCCAAAGAATAATTTTTCGTGCAGAAACAATTCTTTTTTAAAATACACTTAATTCCCTTGTCATCATTGCAAGTTTATTTCCAGATGGCAGGTGGTTGATTTTTAATTTTAAACTTTTTTTTTTTTTTTTTAAGAGCAACTGCCAAATTTGTGAGGAGTTATTTTGCAGAAGCCCGAACTGCATTTGAAGGTCTTTTCTTTTTTGATAAGACACTGCTAATCTCACATTTTTCCCCCCTCTAATCACACAAACAGTTTAGGCTAAATAAAGCAGGGCCTGGTAGGAAGGAGAGGGAGGGAGTGGGTGCCCACAGCTGTGCCTGCTGCTGCCAGGGAGTTTGTTTTCCACTCTTGCATTGATGGAGATGCTCCGACAATTGTGGTGCCAGATTCTCACAAATGCCATGTTTTGCAAACTGCCAAATTAAGGAGGGAAGATCTTGGGTTTTAAGCGTAATGTTTTAAATATTTCCCTTTATTTTTCTGCTGAGGGAGCATGTGGTGGAAGGCAACACATTTCAAATGGTCTGGCTGATGCCAGGGAAGGATCACTCTGCTAACAGGAGAATTTCTCTGCTTGGAATTATTGGTCAATAGGGAGAAACTTCCACTAACCACTGGAAATATCTGTGCTGTCTCATTGCCAAAACTGCATTCCCTCGAGCTGTGCTCCTCGTGCTGGCACTTTGGAGGGATGAAATTTGATTTTCCCACTCTCAGACTGGGTTTACAACTCCTTGTAGCTAAAGTGCACCTTCACTTCAGTAGGACTGTGTTATCTGCAGGGAATAAAGGAATGAACCTGGAACAGAACGTTGCTATTTCCAAGTCAAACAGCAGCCAGAGGACAAGGACAGGGTCTTAGGGTCTGTCCTGGGGCTCATTCTGGCTTGAGCATTTTGGTTCCATGAGGAGTCTCTGATGTAGGGAGAGCTCAGCCACGCACAGGATTGCCCACAGCTGACTTGGAAGGATGGCTGGAGAAATCTTCCTCGTGCCAAACACATCCCTGCAGCCCTCCCCATCCCTGAGCTGGATCTCTGTCGCTGTGGAGTTCACCCAAAGACAATAAAAGACTCCATAGATCAGAAGGCAGAGAAGCTAAAAGCCTTTATTAAGAAAAGAACCCCACTCTTATAGACGAGTTCATTAACTAGATGCATATTGGTTAACAGGTTAGCAAGCAGAGACTCCCCTCAGCCCACTGGTGAAAGGAGATCAACAACCTCTTGAAAAACATCTTAAGACAAACAGCACGAATCTCACGTACAAACACCAGGTGCAGATATTGTTTACAATTCCCTTCCCTGCACTCCCTCACAACCTCCCAGGACGGCCTGAGAAAGTTGCTGGTTTCTCTCTCTGACCAGGCTGTCAGCACCCACAGATCTTCACCCTGTCTGTGCCTTCCAGGAGGACAGGACTGTCCTTCAGCCTGGCCTGGGGCTCCTTTCCCTGCAGGACACCCCGGCCTGTCCAGGGGAACTCCCACAGTTTGTATTAATTTATTTCCCTCCCTGCGTTCCGTGGCCGGCGCGTTAAACCCGGGAGCTCCTTCCCTCCACACAAACTGCACTCCTTTGGCAGGGTGAGAACGGGGCTCCCATCAATTATTCACTGCTCTGAAGATGTAAGAACTTATCTCAGGGCAAACTGGGCTTTTCTGCTCGCTCCCCAGAAGCAGCAGCTGGGAAATTCATGCACCTCAGCCGGGAGCAGCCGGGAGCTCCTCTGGCTTGCAGGGGAAGGAAAAATCCACCCCCAGCAAACTCTTCTGGCAGGTGGGAGCGAGGAGCTCCAGCTCTGCAGCAGCCCAGGCTGATAAATGGGGATGCTGGAAAGATGGCATTTTTCCAGTAGAACAGTGTAGAATTATTTCATATTAACTTTGCCTTTCTTTATTCTTGTTCGTATTTAATCGGTCCTCCTCAGAGGGTCCCTGCCTTCGAAATTAAGCAGAAGAAATGCAGGTATAGAAATGAACTGATTTTTTTTTTTTTTTTAAGTGAACACTTTGCATTTCCATCTCTTTGGTTTTCCCTCCCAATATCAGCTTGGTTGCAGTTGCTCAAATAAAGACATCTAAAAGGTTTTCATATGATGTTGCTTTCAAATTATTTCCTTATGGAATGAGGTAGATTATTTAAATTTGGCACAGAAAATAATGCATTTATTAACATGCCACGAGTTACATTTTCCAAAATCTCTCAACCTTCCTACAAATTTTATTTCCTAATATAACCACTGATAAACCTATCACTATGGCAAAGGAATTAGGCTAAATTTAAGCTTTGCTGATAATCCTAAATAATGCTGCGATCCCACTGTTTATCTTTGAAAGTATTTACCATGAAATAAGAAGAGTAAGGCTCAGAAAAGTAGAAAAGTAGAACTACGTTTCTTAATTTAATTTTTTTTTTTCCCCCTATTTCTCTGTTTCTCTCTCCATCCTAGGGAAAACAAACCTGGAAACAACAAAGTCCTGGAAATAGTCCTTATAAGCACAACTTATCCTATTGAGATTTCTACATGCATCTTCTACAGAAAATCTCTGAAACCCAACATCAGCTACAAAAAAAAAAAAGGTCTAAGGAGATTATGAATAAAAGCTACTACTGGCTTTGTTTTTAATGAGATACTGAAAGCATTTTTATTCTCACCCATATTTTTACTCACATTTAATGTAAACCAAGTTATTTTCAAACTAAACTCTGTAAACTCTGTTAAACAGGACAAACCCCTCATATCTCCAGCCAGTTTAGGAATATGCAGGTGCTTGCATCTTTCAGAGCCTTTGTGAATATTGTACAACTTTCAAGTCTAACCTACTTTTCCTTCTTTTTTTTTTTTTCCTAGAAATGTTCTATAGTCCCTTATGAATGTTGCAAAAGATTCACAAATTCTGAGTGCTGCATAAAGTGGCAAAAATTAACATCTCCAAGAATGTCATTGAGATGGGCACACGTCTCCCCCCAGCCCCAGTAGGCTCGACTTTGATGAGACTGGCTTAAAAAGGAATTTTTAAACCTCTCCAAACCTACAGGAAAAACATCATGCCAGTGATGAATTTGCTGCAAAGTTCCCTGTTCTCCTGTGGATCAAAACATGTTGGAATAGACTGAAAAACACCACTTTAAACCCCATTATTATGCTCTGCATCCCTGAATTTCTGTGTTTCCCCCATGGTTGAGCAGAGGAATTCTTTGGATAAGACTGGGGTTTGGGTTTTTGGCTTTCTCCTGTCTCAAGGCAGGTAAATAATGCCGTAAATAAAACATTCAGTACCTCAGTGGGTGGAGGTCCAGGCTGGGTTTGGAGCACACAGAGTTTATTGACTGCCCTGGGAGGGGGCAGCTGTTCCTGATGTGCTGAGAACTCCACTCACACCTTCCAACACAGCTGAACTGCAAAAAAAAGCTTGTGAAATGGAAGAGAAATTGTGGCTGCCCCATTGCTGGAAGTGTCCAAGGCTTGGAGCAGCCTGGGATGGTGGAAGGTGTCCCTGCCCATAGCAGGGGTGGGCTGGGATGAGCTTTAAGGTCCATTCCAACCCAAACCATTCCATGGTTCCATGACTGACAAATTCTCATTATTACCTTTCAACTCTTAAAGGAGAACAGGACAAAATTCTGTCACTATTACAGCATTTGATGGGGTGGGAGAGGAAAGCCCCAGAAGACGAAACCAGTCCCACTGAATCCTGCAGAGCTCTAATTTTGGCATCTCATAATCTCACCTGGCCAGTCAGAAGAATAAAAGTAATCATTTGAGTGCAAACAATAAATCTCCCAGCCAAATCCCATCATAAAACCTACTTTGCTTATAAAAACACAAAGAACATTCCTTTCCAAAGATGCAGTGACAAATGAGGAGGGGAAAAAAAACCATTCAAAGTTGCAGAATACCTGACATTTAATTACCAGAGGCTGCTGCTCACAGAAGACGTACAGCAAACTGCATGGCCTTGGCTGCAGTACATGGAACTATTATGTTATCAAAGATTTATTTCTTAAAAGTGCATCAATTCCAGCTCAAAGAAGCCTGAAGTCGCCCGTGGTACACTCCGTGTCTGACAGGTGACTTAATGGTGTTACCACAGAGAATAACAGGCTTGTGGGGCTCTAACAAATCCAGCATTTCCTGCTCGGGAGCACTCAGAGTGTGACAAGTCATTAACTCCAGCCTCTGTTCCCTCACTGAATATTCCCTCTCCAAAGTCAAGCACTCCCTTTCAAAGGGAACCAGCACCAAAATCCAGGGTAAAATTTCCCAGTCTTCCCCCAAAAGTGCAAGGTGCCCCCATTTATACAAAGAGAGCCATAGAGTGAAAGTTTAGGAATGAAATATCAAGCTTTTCTCCTTCACAAAATCAAAACTAATAGCTTATTTTTCTTTACAGGATAGAAGGTCAAAGAAGTGAAAAAATTGTTTTCCTAGATGGAAATGAAGGGACATGGGAGCTGTGATTTCCTGCTTTAGAGGAAGTACTGGGACTTTACCCATGGCACTTTTTACTTTTATAGCTTTTATTGAGAATTTAGATCCAAGTAACTTGAATCTGGTGTTCAAGTAACAGTCCTTGAACACCAGAATTTCGCCAAAGACTTGAAAGAGATGTCTGCCTCTTGTTCTGACTATAATACCCAATTGGTAAAGCGACTATTTTCCCTTATTTCTATTTAAAAACCCAGAAATGATAAACTTTTTTTTCAGTTTCCTACCTTAACAACACTTCTTTAGCTAACTCACCTAACTCCCCCAGACACCAGCTTGTGCTATGAAGTGTTGATGCACACAAGAAAAATAAAAAACCAAAAAAAAAACCCCAAAAAACCAACCATAAAACTCCAGGTTATGACACGCAGAGTCTTTGCTAAAATATCAGCAGACTCCTTTTTCAGGCCACTGCTCCAGGATATATATTTTTACTCAACATCTTTGATTATGCTGCCACCAGCAGCTTTTAAGACATAAAAAGGCAAATGACAGGTGCTGTCAGTGACTCGAACAAAAGCTGTGGAAATTCACTGAGCGTGTAATACGGTGGATTTTAGCAAAGCTAAAAACCCACGGTAGCTTTGACTAACTTGATCTTTCAGAAAGCTGTTTGAGGGAGAGAGGCACAAAATAATGAATTGGATGGAGCGTTACATAACAAAGAACTCCTCGGGGTCTTGTCTGCTGCCTTATCTCATAAATTGTAATGATTTTCATGTTAGATCAAAGAAGAGCATAAAACAAAATTGAGATGAAAACAACTATTCATTGCCCTCGAGTGTATAGCTTTTGTTTTAAGACACTCATAAGCAGCACCGTGGAAGGTATTTCTTCCTCTACACAAATCACTGCTCTGTAATCTTCCCTGAGACAGCAGGAGCAGCTCCACTGGTGGAGCACACGCCTCTCAAAGCAGCTTTAGCTGACTTTTATGGGCAGCCAGGTGGAGTCTTTATTCCCTTCTGGATTTATTTTAATTTTTTGGGGGGGAGGGGAAAGGGGGAAGAAAGGATGATTGTCACCTCATTCAAAAAAACAGATAAAACCAAAATATAAAACCTCAAAAAATCCAACCCCTCCCCCCCCCCAAGAAAAAAACCCACAACAACAAAAAAACCCCAAAAAGAAACAGCTGAGGATTTGAAAATCAAACCATACATCCTGTAGAGTTTGCACAAGAGAAAAGGGGCATGAATAAAGTTCATGTAGGAATCAAGAGAAATTTTTTGCTGTCATGGGCATTCACCAGATGATCCTTGGTTTGGGGAGAGCAGCACAGGAAAAGGAAACGTGGAAAGGTTTTCCCCCTTTCGGGGTTTAGGGCATTAAAAGAAAATTATGGGAAATAGAAATCAGTGATCAGGTTTATGGAGCAGCACCACCCCTGGCTTGCCAGTTCCGGAATGTTCTGGCTCCCATTAATCTCAGGAAACAGCAGTTTCAGAAGGCTGGAAATTGTCTGCTGCCTTATCTCATAAATTGTAATGATTTTCAGTTCACATGACATTAAAAAATAAAAATTTTTCATGCCTGGAAGAATTGTTACATCATTAACACACTGCTAATTCCTAAGGAAACATTTTCACCAGAGATTAATCCTGCCAAAATTCAAATGTTGGTAAATTTTACAGACCAGGAAGGGCAGTTTTTTATCAAGTTGCATTAAGTAGGAATGGAGAGAGATCTTATCCCTGTCCTATGAACTCCAAGCAGGGTACAAAACAGCACTGAAACAGATCCAGTTAAAAGGAATTTTTAAAAGCTCAAGTTTAGGATGTTTCTTTTCACTAACACCATAATTGTGTATTTAAAACAATGTAACTATTAAATTTTATTTACAATTAAATTTATCACACAGGGATACAGTGACATGGGGAGATGATTGCAAGGAATTATCTACTAAAAAAAAAAATCAGAAATTAATTTCCAAACTCAAAGGCAAGTAAAGTTTTTTCACTTCTTCATGCATAATGGATGAATTAATTCACCCAAAAATTCTTAATGGAGAAATATTTTATTATAGTACAGGGATAAAAACCTTCATGAAACCTAAAATGAAAATGCTTATTATCAGAAATGGAAAAATAATCATTTTTCAAAGTTCGTTTCTCCTTCAGCTCATTAAATATTCATGAGCAGGTCTCAAGTCCTTTATGCTTGTTGTTTGCACAGATGCAATATTTGTTCTTCCCTCAGAGTTTTGCTTATTGATGATCCCAGTGATCCCACTCTGGATCTGCCTGGGTTCCTCCAGCTGTGATCATCCCATTTCATTCCTGTCATTTCCCTTCTTTGACCAGATTAATTTCAATTTTTCTTCTATAGCCCCAAAGCTCCTGGTGTTGTCTCCAGGGCTGTGAAACGCTCAGAGAGGGCTGGAGGATGAGTGGGGTGGGAAATAGAAAACACTGAAGTTTTTCTTCCTGGCTCACCAAGACCTCGGAGTCACAGCTCCCACCAGGCTGATACAAAATTTATTGGATTTATTTATTCATTTTCTTTTTCCCATGGTCATTTGTGTGCATGGGCTGAGACAGGAGGAAGTGGAGCAGATATTTTCCACTTGTGCTCCTCCCATGGCCAGGGATCTCAGGATCTGCTCCTTTGTTGGCGTGAATTATGCACTGACAGTATGAACATGTTGTCTTCAGTTCACAGGAGATTAAAAATATTTTAAAAATATTATTATTTATAATAAATTATTACTATTTATAAAAATATTAAAATATTTCATGAATAAATCTAGATATTTCCTAATAGTCACTTAAGTAACCCTAATCACCTGTTACTGTTCAAACTACT
Organism: Phainopepla nitens; assembly: GCA_013400175.1. Classification (NCBI taxonomy): domain Eukaryota; kingdom Metazoa; phylum Chordata; class Aves; order Passeriformes; family Bombycillidae; genus Phainopepla; species Phainopepla nitens. The sequence goes on from VXBQ01009680.1 coordinate 707,444, forward strand.
ACCAAGTACTATAAATAATACCAGAAAATTATTATTTCAAGAACTTAAATATAATTTTATTAAGAATTAAATATTTTAGCCAATGTGTTCAGCTGTGGCTCAGTCTGATAAAAACAGAGAAAAACCACACAAGTTTCCCTCAAAGTTAAAAATGAAGAAAAAGGGAAGAGTATAGGGTATGACAGAGAAGGTAAAGAAAATAAAGAGTATTTTCCCCAATATAGGCCCAGAATTAGATTTTAATTAGAGTTAAAATTTCTTTGAGAATGTTTAATTGAAAACAGACATCACAACAAGAAGTCTTAAAAGCCAGAGTGCTTCCCATCAACCCTGGCACTTTTGGGCTTTGATGAATTATTAGACAGCAGCTAAATATTCCATAGAATGAAAAGAGAGGAAAAGAATTCCTTTTATTAAGAATATAAATAACTCAGAGCAGGGTGAATTCCCAGTAAATATAAAGGAGGAAAGTCATGCTCAGAGTTGAAGGCTGTGGCTTGATTGTACAGAGAAATCTCCAGCAAATTTGTCATCTGGTGCATGAGAGGTCCTGGAGCCACTTCAAGCACCAGAGGTGGAATTGTTTGGGATCATTTCTCAAAAATTAAGGTAAGAATTGATCAGAAAGGGAAAGGACCCTGACTGCCTCCTTTTAAGTTGTACTTTAAATTATTCTTTGGCATTCTTTAATTATTAAATTATTCTTGGTAATTTTTTAGCTTTGGTGAAAAGTCCTTCTGGGACTGTTTTTGTTTGTTTTTCCTCCTTTCCTCAATTTTTAGATAGTGAAATATTTCAATTCTCAGCATTCCCAGTTGCAGCTCTGACCCAGAGGACACAGAGCACTGCTCACCCCAGAGATCAAAGACAATTTGGAAGTCAGAGTCACGTTTATTCCTATTTGTGCAAACATTCATCAAATCTGAAATTGCCTCTTTTTCCTTCCACCCTGAATCCTTTGCCACCAACATGTCAGATCTTCAATAATGTTACCCAAATGGGTTTCCAGTGCAACAAACTCAGGCAGTAGCATCCATTCCAATAATTTTTTCCTGAGGTATGAGGGTGTTGGTTCATGTGCCCAAACAGCAGAGAAAATAAGGGTAAAAAATGAGGGGTGAAAGAGAAATTCAAAAATATACCAATATTAAAATAAAATACAAAATTTACTGCGCCAAACCAATAAAATTAACAATTACAAAAGGGCAAAAAACATATTTTGACGTGGCAAAAAACCCTTTTATGATTATGAAGTGATTGCTTTGTGTCAGACCATTTACAGGTGGTTTTCCTCCCTCACAGTGCTGAATATTTCTAAGTGCATTCTGGAAAGTGAGTGGAGTGTTGGGCTTTCAGAGCAGCCTGAAATGAGGATATCTGATCCAATAATCTGGAGATTTAGTCTCATCATGAAGGCTTCCTAATTGTACTCTCCTCAGATAGACTCGAATTAATTCTTGCCATTCATCCCCTGAAATGTATCTGGGCTGATACACTGATAATAATTTTCTTATCTCAGACACAGACAGTTAAGGGAAGAGCCTGGGAAAATAAAGGGAAATGTTGAAGGTGATTATCATAATGAGAATGTTAATTAGCTTCATTTCAGACACCAATTGTTGGCACATGAATCAGCAAGCAACTATCCAAGTGTTTTCATAAGATTTTTCTATTTCTAATCTTTTCCTATTTCTAATCTTTTTCCATTCCTTGTATTTCTCTTGCTGTCATTATAGGCATGAGGATCCTTGCTGATAAGGAAAATAAAAGTTGATTTCAGCAGTTGAAGGAAGTGTATAGTTGAGAAAGACATGCAAAATCTGTTTCTCTACTCCCTCAAATAGTTTCTGTATGTGACCAAGAGTACTTGACAATTAATGCAGTCAAAGGGAGGCAAAAATGTGAATTATTTCTTCTGTTCCATGGCCAGGGGATGTGGTACATACTTGAGAAATGGTTGGGCATGGTCAGTGCCTGAAATTCAGATTTCAACCTCACCTGTGGGCTTTTATACAAAGGAAAAAGCAGAGGAAGAAACTTTCCTCCTTTTTTTTTCCAGGTTTTTCATATCTTCTTTTTCCTGAGCTCTGCCTTCTCTTGACACCTCCAAAACGTCTCCTTTTAAAATTTGTTATAACAAGAAAATCACCCCCATACCAGGATGTAGCTGAGGCTGATGCTCTAGAGAGAAAATGCTTTTTCCACTGCTCCTCATGTCCGTGGTAAACAAGGATTTTGGGGGAATATTTGCATTATTTTTCCAAACCACTTTGCAGTGTGGATTTGGTTTCTCTGAGCCCCACTCATGGCACTGCTCTCTCAGATTCCTACCACCCATTCTGAGTCTGCTGTAAATTGTTTATATCAGGAGAGGATAATTTTGTTTTGTTCCCCTGTGTCTGATCTCCCTGACTCTCTCATTAATTCTCTGTTTCGGGGCAAGAGTTCTCTATTTTAATGTCAGGTTAGAAATTCAACAAGCAGACATTTACTCCCACTGCCTAGAGAAGTCATGAAACTCCCAAGTTTAAATTCCAGTCTCCTGGGACATCTTCCAGCACAGCAGGCTCCAGTGCCCAATTTAGGCTCTTTTCAGGTTAGCCCTGAGCTAATTCGGGTTAGATGTTCCAGCAAATTTCCATGGGATGCATCAAGTGCTTGTTAAACTCTGATTAGTTACACCCACTTGTAACTCTGCCCACTCAAAGCTCATCCAAATAACACAACTGAATTTATCATAAAAAAATCCTCAGATGGTCAAGCTGGTCATTATGAAGAACTTATTTATCAGTGTTTGGTTTTCAACTCCCTGAAAATTAGTGGGAAGTGAATCAGAAGGAAGAGCTTGGCCATGCCCACAGCAAATAAGGGGATAGAGAAAGAAAACAGAAGTTTGAAGGTAAGAAACGTGAAAAGATAAAAAACACAGGCTCTGAAATATTGGTGGAGCTGTGTTTTATTCTGCAGGGGCTTTTCAGAGCCATAGGAATAATCCCTGTTTTCCCTCCCAGCCCTGGCTCTGAGTACAAAGCTTTATCTCCATTAACCTCCTGTTAGAACGCCCAGAGCAGAGGATGCTCCATCCTCCACCTCTGCTGCTCCAGCCCCTCCCCTCAGCAACATTTTCTTTCCCTCTGGCTTTCCTTCTGCTCAATCAGCTCCACAATATCTCAGGAGCTCTATCCCACCTCCCACTTTTCAGCAGGCCTCCCCAGGGCCAGGCACACCTGATCCCACAGCTGATCCCAGAGATGATGAACCAAGCGCCAGGGCAATCAATTCCTCAGCTTTCCTGGCCTCTTCAGGCGAAGTTCCTACATATTCCTTTCCACATTTTTAAATAACAGTTACTTCTGATTTTTTCTGAAAGTTAAAAAAAAATATATGAATACACATACAGTTTATATGTATGTAACAGTTTAGCTTGTTAATAAAATATATTTGCTTAATGCTCTCATGGCTAGGAATGTACCTAGAGCTAAAATTAACAGCCTGGATTTTTCCTGGGCTCCCCCATCACTCTCTTCCCAGCAGCAGCATTTCCATAGGAAAACAATGGCAACTAAAATATGATGTGATCAAAAGTAAAAGTCCATGATTCTTAAAACCATTATTCTCCTATTTATTCAATTTGTGGGCTGCAGCAGCCCCTGAAAGCTGCATGGCTGGAGAACATATAAACACAGACAAAAATTAGGAAAGAGCTCTATAAATCCATAGTGACAAGTGTTTTATTCCTATAAATCAGTGTAAGGAACACATCCACCTACAGATATAAATTGTAGGTGCTGAAGGACGTTGCAGCTTCACTGATCTATTAAATAAAAGTACAAAGTGCTCCATTTCTCTAGAAATGTTTATCTGCTGTACTTAGGTGTGGGGTGTGCTCCCACAGGGCTTGGCCCATGCATCCACACACCCCAAAGCCAGGTAACCATCTGGTATTAGCCAAAGCTAATTATTAATTAACAATATCTTCTTCTTCTTCTTCTTCTTCTTCTTACTATTATTATTATTATTACTACTATTATTATTTTTTAATAATAATATTTTAATATAATTAAATTAAAATATATTAAAAATAATATTAATTCAAATATGTCATTAATTGTTGTGCTACTGGAGTCATGGAGGATTTGCTCAGTTCAGTTCTGGCAGAGCCCATAATAAAATCTTTATCTTCCCTCAAGAGTAAGTTAAAACACCTGAGTTCTACCATTTTGAAGAACAAGTTTGAATGATCTTTTTGTTGTTTTTTTTTTTTTTTAATTTATATTTGCATACATTTCAAAATCACCACGTGTTGTCTGCATTAGGTGTTATTTCATCCTCACGCTTGGGCCCTCTCCACTGAAATTATTTGTGACAAAGGATTAATGTTCACTCCCCAGAGTTTGTAAACAGGGGTGGCACTGCCCCAAGTGCCACAAACCCACTGAGAGCTCCCAGTGGCTGAGGGACACGGGGTCTGCAGGAGGATTGCTCCTGGGAGCAGTCACAAGCTGTTACCCTAACGAGCAGCACACAGCCAGCTCTTCCTCCTGCCCCTCCACAATCCCTCGAGTCAGCTGGAATTATTTTGGAGTCCCACAAACCACCCGATTCAAGCAGCCTATTTATATCTGCACGAGAATGTTCCAGGGCTCGGGCCTGGAACGTAAATTCAATGTTTTGCTTTGTTGCTCCTGGTTTTTGATTAGGGAAATGGTGTCTCTTCAATGATTTGATGTCACCTGTCAGATGTTTTTAGCAATTTATTCAGTTTTCAGACATTACTCATGGTAACCATGTTGAGTATTATATTTATCACCATTTATCATAAGCTTTCCCAGTTAAGACAATAAAAGCTCTTCCATTTTTATTATCTATGAAGTTCTTTCTTTCCACATTTGATTTTTACCCTTCGTTTTTTACAGAGTAGTTCATGGTCTTATTTTTTATTGCATCAGGGAATCCATAATTCCTCATGGACTAGGTCCCTTCAGGCTACCTGTTTCCATGGAATTCAGCTGCTACCTTTATTGCCTAACCCAATGGAAGGTGCTGTGCCCAACAGAAAAACATGGGAAGGGTTTGGATTTGTGGAGTTGCCACATTTTTCTTAAAAAGAAACAATAAAAGATATAAATGATGCTCTATCTAATTCCAAGCTCCTGCACCATCTTGAGCTGCCTCTCATCGTCCTCTTCCCTCTCTTCCTTTTGTTATGTGGCCATTATTAACATTAATATGTGAAAAGATTATTAAATTTCTCAGTGAAAAGCACCATTATTAAATCTATTTGAGTATTAATTCGATGGCATCAGAAAAATTTCAGTATCTCTGTGAGGGAAAAGGTGCCAGGAAATGTAATTCACATGTTGGGGGCAAGAAGAAACCAAGGTTTTCTTTGGGATTTGTTGCCTTTGCAGCACCGTGTGACATCATTGAGAGGCACAGCCTGATGTCCACAGGCATTCAAAATAAAGCCTGGTTTAAATTATTTTCCTGTGAGCACCTCTTTGTGTTCCAGAGAGGAATGTCCAGTGTGGATGGTTCTGGAACAAAGCTCCAGGCCAGGCTGGAGAGGACTTGGAGCAACCTGGCCATGTGGAAGCTGTCCCTGCCCATGGCGTGGGGTGGAACTGGGTGATCCTTGCAACCCAAAGCATTCCAACATTCTGTGGTGGTTCTGTGAGTGATATTTTCTCACTCTCAGTCTCGTCCCATGTGTAACCCTGGCTCTGCTCTCTGCAGGTCCCTCCAAGCCCTCAAACCGCTGCAGAATTGGTTGGAAGCCTCCCACCACAGGAAGACACAAACATGCTGATCTGTTTTCAGAATAAAAGAATGTTTGAGACCTCAGTGGTGGCCAGAGCACTTGAACCTCTGACAATCACCTGCAGATAACGGCAGAGCTGTGCTATTTCATTTTAGTGATTTATTAAGTAGCAAAAGACGAGCACTAGACTTCATCCTTTTATGAAGCAATCTGCAGCTGCTGCTGCTGGAATTTGAACTGAAGGATGGGTCTCTGGTAATTTGTAATGGCTTGGGAGATAGGGCTGCCCAAGCTGGGCAGGGCTGCAGATGAATCAGCAGCAGCAGCAGCAGCTTCCCCAGGTGAAAATAGCTGTGTGTCTTTTAAATTTTTAATGGAGATTAACACTTTGTCACTGCAGTGCATCACTCAGTGCAGCGTGTGGAGAAATGCTCTGAACAGATACAATGACAAATCCCTGACATAAAGCCTGTCCTTGTTTGAACCAGCATTTGCCTTTCCAAAATAAAGGCAGACACATTCCCATGACGGAGGACATGGGATGGCTTTCCATTTATTTGCTGGTGGATGTATAAATCCGAAGGAGAAAGTTAATTAGACTCCCTGTGTGCAAGGCAGTGGAGTACACTCTGATTGCTAATTATTTTAATATAGGTAAACAGCTATTGACAGTACAAGTAATTTTCCCCCATCTCCAGTTAAGAGGCTGCCAGGTATCAGTCTAACAGCTCCGAGCGAACCTGAGGCAATTTAAATTATGGGTTTTAATCAATATGTAAATTGTTATTGTAGAACCCATCCATGATAGTTTGCTGCAGCTGCCCCCACCGTTCCTCAGACCTGCCAGCTGCTGGCTCAGGTCGGGCTGTGGTTGTTTGTTGGAACTCAGGGCACAGGAAATGTTCCTCTGCCTGTGCTGAGGGGCTCTGACCCTCAGGAGAGCTCTGCTTTTAACCTCCCACCATGGAGAGGCTTCCAGGACTTTGGGATGAATTGGATTCTGTGGAGGTGCGAAATAGAGAGAAGTGTCATTTGTTACGGGGTGAAAAATTCAGAGTTTTGGGTTTTTAGCATGGTGGTGGATTGAAGACAAGAGGAGGATTAGGGGTGTTGGCTCAGCTTCTCCTTCTTCTCCACCCACCCCATTTCCTGCAGTGTTGGTGGCACAGAGGGATTGGATAGAAAACTCCCCAATGCAGGGGCTACAGGGATTACAAATAATCAGTTATTTGTGGTACAGTAGAAACAAAGTACATTCTGGTGGTTAATTAGATAAGTTATCTGCATGAGTCCATGAAACTGTGTGTCTTGTGACTTTNTGGTGGTGGATTGAAGACAAGAGGAGGATTAGGGGTGTTGGCTCAGCTTCTCCTTCTTCTCCACCCACCCCATTTCCTGCAGTGTTGGTGGCACAGAGGGATTGGATAGAAAACTCCCCAATGCAGGGGCTACAGGGATTACAAATAATCAGTTATTTGTGGTACAGTAGAAACAAAGTACATTCTGGTGGTTAATTAGATAAGTTATCTGCATGAGTCCATGAAACTGTGTGTCTTGTGACTTTCTGGTGCCTTCTCCTAGTGTGCCAGTCTGGTGTAGACGGTGCACAGAACTGTAGATAAGAAATAATAACTCCAAAGTTTGAATTCCAGAAGTCCCTTTTACCTCATTTTAACCCCAGCACAGAACTACCAGGGGTTTACCCATCAGGGGATCCTGAACTCAACAATTAGCTCCAGCACAGGAGCCTTTACAACGTGTTTTTACAGCTGTTGTTCCTCACCGCAGGTTTACAGAGCTGACACTCAGAGAATCTCCTACTCAGAGATCTCCTACAGCAGCTGCTCAGGCCACCAGAGCTGAAAGAGGCAAAACCCCTCCCTGCTGCTCCCCGAGCCCAGCCCTCCTCGTTTGTGGCTTTGAGGAGGGGTTTTGGGGTGACCCATGCTCCAAAGTACCTGATCATGTTTATTTGCTTTTGGCACTGTCACCCAGAGGCAGTTCTGCCTCAGAGCTTTTGAAAAGTCTTCCAGCTCATCTCTCTCAGCAGCCAACTCACCTTGTATTGACCTCTAACTTTCAATTTACTCTTAACACTAGCAATAATAACAAAAATAATAACCACCTCAAACTTATTATCTTGTAATTTCCCATACTACAGCCTTTAAGGCATAACCTAATTTAAAACTGTCCGGTTCTCGGTGTTTTGTACTTAATATTTGAGATGTAGCAAATGATGGCTCATTTGTTCTTGCAATTCTGTCAAAGAGCTGTGCAATATCTTCAATTTTAGTGAGCATGTTTCTCTTGCAATTTAATTACCATGTTGTACATTTTCCTTTGGTGAAATTAGATTTAACACTGGTTTGGTGAATGATAACTGAGATTCTTTTCTTTTTTATTTAGTTGTAAATGTTCCTTGGGAGCCATTTCTGATACCCTCTGGTATACTCAGAAGTGGAAAACAGAGAGGTTCTCCAACATTGCTCCTTCCAGTGGACCTCAAAAACATATTTCTCTAAACCATGGGCAAAAATTTATGGTTTGGATCAACTTTGGATTAAGAAAGACCAAAAAAAAATATGGTTTGGTTGCAGTAATTAATATTTTCCCTCCTTCTAGAGACTTGTAGAAAGCAGCACAAAGTAATTGGTCATATTTTTCAGCCCCAGAGGTGCCCAAACTGCTTGGTAGAGTGAGAGTGAAATATAAAACCACTTCAGAAGAGGGGAAGAGGCAGAGAAATTAGCAAAGATTTAGTCTGTGAAGAAATACAGAGCAAGAAGCCCAGTGGACAGAGGAAGAGCCTCTCCATCAGTTGAAGGCTCCTGGTTTATGGTGGAGGGCTGTCCTGGGAAGCAGCAGAGAGAAATCTGGGGGAGTTCATGTCTTGGCACCCAGCACTGGCCCTGGGCACAGCGAAGTGACCACTCAGGGATCTGCACCAGAGGCCACTTTGGCTATGGCTGGCACTGGAGGGCATCCATGACCCCGATGCCTTAAGTTTTAGCTTTTATATTTTTTGGTCTCTATGCTATTTTAGTAAGCTCTCTTCGCAGAGTCAATTAAAAAAAACAACTTCTTTCCAGTTTGGCACCAAGAACAAATTTGAGGCCCAAGAGTGGAAACAGCAGTGAAGGAAGAGAGGGAACAAGGAGGATGGAGCTTCATCAGCTGGAACTGGAATTGGACAATTCACTCCAATCTGCTGATGGACCCAAACCTATCAAAGTGTGAGGCCTCGTGCCCAGGATCCATTTTGTGCCCATTTGTGGGTTTGCCTTGGGTGCAGCCCCAAGGGGTTCCTGCACTGCCCAGGCTGGATCCTTTCAATAAATCCCTTTTATCCTTTTATTCTACCCAGTCTTTGTTTCCAGGTCAGCCTTCCCAAGCATCAACCCAACTTGGAAGATTTCAGAACCCCTCCATTAACCCTGATCCCACTTTTAGAAAAGTTGGTGAATTGCTGCATTTATCACCCAACCCTTGCCTGGCTCAGCCCATGGGGCATTGTTTGTGCTGGGTTCTGTTGGGTTTCCCCTGATGAGGCCACTCACCTGCCACCTTCATGGGCTGCTGGTGACTCCCTGCAGGGTTGGCCTCCAGTCCCCACACCTTCCCTTCCATTTGAACCAGGAGTTGGCTGCATTCCTCAGCATTCAGCACATCTTCTGGCCTTTTTGGGGAAAAAAATTTCTTGAAGCCACCAAAAAATATCTTCTTAAAATGAATTTTCCATTGTACTGCGCTCTTGTGGCCCCCTGCTCTTCTGCAGCCTTGAAACTGCACTAAATTCACCACAAACGTAGAAATTGGTTCTTCTTTGCCTCTGAAACACCCAGAATGCTTTGGGCAGGAAAAAAAATAAGCAAAAATAACATTGTGAAAAGTTGCAGTTCTTTGGCTTAGTTTCGAGAGGCCGATTCCGTGGGGACCTGTGGACAGTTATTTTTATGCATTCATTGCTCATTGACCAGGATAATCAAATAGAATATTCCATTTGCTTCCTGCTGTTTAAGTGCCTAATTCAGAGCTAATTGAAGTCAATGGGCAGATATTCACAGACTTTAATGGACCAGCCATAATCTGATGTCTACCCTTGTTGTGTAAGTTATTTTATTTATCCTAATTATTTTCATCTTCCCATGCATGCACGACCAATTATTTATTTTATGTGCATAATCATCATCCGTAAGTGGAATTATTTTAAAGTAGTTATTAAAAGGTATTTCAAGGCCCATATTTGCACAGACCTGTGGCTGTGATAATGGCACAGAGAGAGATTTTAACACAGTATTGCTTTGGTGTCCACCATAACAGTTATCACTATGAAAATGTGTTTAAATTACAAGGATTTTTTTGTTACTGCAGCTCCATGGGAAGAACTTGAGCCACTAATGTGATTATATTAATAACCTATACATATTTATGCCCTAATGACACAACTCTTCAGCTGCTGGGGGCAGAATATGCCCTAAACAAGAGCCAAAGTTTGAGATCCTTGAAAAAAAGAAAATGTGTTAGACTATCTCGTTATTGTTTCCCAGGAAAAACAAACAAACAAACAAAAAACCCTAAAAGAAAGCAACATAAAAAACCCACACACACAAAAAGCCACACAGTGAAAAAACAAATGAACAAAACAAAGCAAAACAAATACAAAAGAAGAAAAACAAAACAAACACAACAGAACAATCCTCCAAGACCACAAGAGAAGAACCCATATGTCAAAATCTATGGTTGTTTTTCTGCATATTAAAGCATTTGCATTTAAAAATAAAATTTAAACTGCCCCCACACGTTTTTTTTTCAGCTTTTCATGAATCTCAAGCTGAGATAGGGATTGAAATCAATACATTCTGTTAGTGCTGATGGCTCTGAAGCTGGAATAATTCTGGAAACACAATGTGAACCAGGAAACCAATGACATGCACTAATAATTCAAATTCCATTCTGTTTTCTCAGCTTTTGAACATTCCTAAAGTCCTCAGGGTGCTGCAAAGTCTCACGTCGCTTGTTCTGAAGGTCTGGATCTTGTGTGAAAAATCACAATCTGCCTTTCCACCTTTCTCAGAGGTTTCTTTTGGTGTGGTTATGTTTTCAGGAACATCTGCAAGTGCTGTAAAAATTCCTGTTACGAGCCACATTAACCAGGACAAAATAAAATCCTGCTCAGTTCAATTTTGTCATTGACTCCTGCCAGAGTAAAGACAAGTCAGTCTCAAATGTTGGGGAAAATCTTATTTTCTCTTGCCACATAATCAGTACAGAATCCAAGCACATAATTACAATTCCATACAGACAATATTTGGATACTTAATAGTGCATTAAGCAAGTTACATTGAATGTTTTGATATAATTTAATCTCGCCGAGTGTCAATATTTAGCTCCTAATTAATAGCATATTTACTTCCCTGCCATACATTGGTGTGCCAATTATGAGCTTAAACACCCTTCCCCAGCTCAATTCTTGCCATGGAAATTAAACACACTGAGCTCAACCTGTCTGTGGTGGAACTTCATCAAAAGCAAGGAATTTGCTCCCAGAAAACCTTTGATCCACTGTGCAGTGTTAATGCAATCTGAAGGTATTTTGTGGATTCTGTTTTCCTTCTGTGATCAGTGCTGCTTCAACAGGTGTTGAACATCCCCAAGAAACACAGACCTGCATTAAGAGGACTTTAATTGTCACCTCTTGTTTCCCACACATGGATTATTTCCAGTTCACCTCCCTTTCAGGTTTATTTGGGCAATAAATTTACAATTAACTCAAGATCATCAAGTGCTACAAAAACTGAAATTGTGCCTGACATGCTATTTTTTTTTTGTTCCAGAACTGATTAATTAAGAGGTTTAGGCAGTCATTTTTCATCCAACATTTGAGGAAGAATTTTGACAGACCTACATTCAATTAAAGTGTCTTCCATCTCATTTCACCTTTCTCCATTTAACCCTTGGTCTCTTCAGAATAACTCTGTCATGTGGTGTCCCCGAAGAATTTATAAATATTCCAGCCTATCTTTTTTTCTGTAATCAGGATAGTGAAGCTTTGCCCTACAGACATTTTCTTTTGGGTTTTCAGTTTACAAGAAATTCCTTTGCATTTTTTTCCTATCTGTAGACATATATATATATATATATGCAATAATATAATACATTTATAACTTTAAAGTAAAAAATTTAGCAAAATACAAAACTTATGTGGTTTTTAAACAGAATCATGTATAATTTTATAGTACTACATTTGCTTATACATTATTCTTATATTAAAAGATTATGTTATTTTCTAGGAGTTTGGAGATTCTTCAGGCAAAGAAATCCAATCTCATTGTTACCTTGTGATTGGACTGGGATAAACCATAATAGAAATTGGTGAAATGAGCTACAAAAGAGCAAAAAAAGGGTTGATATAGCCAGGGGAACTAAACATGGTGCTTTCATTCTGGTTTTTCAGCACAGCCCCAGCTCATGGATCACAGGAAGCCTTTCCCAAGCTGCTGCCTGAGTGTGGAATGTTGTGGATGGCTGCTCCTGCCCCTCCTGCTTGGCTCAGGACATATTTCCTCAGGAAGAACTTGGATTCCATCAGATTAAAGCACAGCTTCCATGCTTGGTCTGTGCCCTCACTCCTTTTCTCTCTCCACACTTCATCAAGTGCTCCATGAGTCAGGAAACACAAAGGGGAAAAACCAAACTCACACCCACCCACGGGAAAAGGATGGAGCAGATCACGACAGAGATCTCTGATCAGAGAGATCAGAGATCTCCACTTCAGAAATTGTGACTCTTTTGTGCCCCAGCCTTTTTCTTTCTAGAAAATTTTCAGCAATTTCACTGAGCTGACAGCTAATCCACAAAGGAAAACAACTCCCCAAAGTTCAGCCTAATCGTGAATCTGCTCAGGGAAATTATAATCTACTCATGATGGTTCCATGCTGAGGAGCAACATGGCTCTGGGCTCTGGGCTCACCCAGTGAATTGTTCACAGTGGATTGTTTGCAAGTGCCGCAGGCGCAGATTACAGCCACAGATTTTTCCTGGAAGGCCACTGAAAGAAATGCAGTTGCATTTCCCTGCAGATGCAAATGGCAATGCAAATCCAAATACAAATGCAATTGTAGAAATGAGATTGGGATCAGCCATCGGTGTCATTAAAGTGCAATGCATCTTGGCTTAAAAATAAGAACTTGTCTACAGAATATCAGGGAACGCACTGGGAGGCTTCAGCCTGTGCTAAATGTTCATCTTCAGTGGGAAATATTGTCCCAAGTCAGCCCAAAACAGCAGCTCCTCACTGGACTATTACTCACAGACAAGAGGGATCAATGGTTTCCATTTTCCAGACTTCCCCAGAAGGGTTCCCCCTGTCCAAAAGGATGGACCACATTTCCTTCTTTTTCCTCCCAAGCTCTGAGCAGCCATCCGGGTATTAAAATCTGTCCTATAAAGCTACTTATCAATATCAAACCAAGAGGCGTTAAAATCTTTTTAGGAAACTCAACTCCACCTTCAAAGAAAATAGGCTTAAAAAAATAATAAAATAAAAATTAAAAAATAGACTCTATCCTTGTGTTTCTAAGCTCAGAAAAAGAAATCCTTCAGAATCAAAATTTCTTGAAGCTTGTAGTATTTGCTGAATATGTGAACAACCAAAAGGAAAAAAAAAATATTCAGGGAGGAAAGCACAAAGCAGGGAGGGAACAGCACTGTTTCTCCAGCAGCTGCCATTATTTTCCAGGAGGTGGATGGGGGTCACAGCAGCGTAGAGGGAGCTGTTTGAAAATCAGAGTAAAGCCCAGCCATCCCCACCAGGGCTCCAAGAACTCCTTTCCTTATTCCCACAGGAGAGCGAGGCCAAATCCCTTCTCTGACAGAAACCATTTTCCCCTCTGGTTATTCACAAACGTCACCTGGGATCAAAAGCCACACCAATTTAAAAACAAGTTCTAGCCCCCTAAAACCACACTTCAGTGCTTGAACCCCTCAAAAGATATTCATGTGAAACGTTTTTCAGTACCTCCTTTGGGGTTTTTTTTGTTGTAACTTTGAACAAAACCCAAGATCTCATCCAATGTATATTTTTTTCCAAATTAATTTCTTTCCCACCAATTACTTCATCCAGCACCCAGAGCAGTGTCAGTCCATTTTTTCATGGCTATTTCTTCTAGAACTTTGAACACAAACATGTAAAATAATCTTAATGATAATTAAAATATGCATATTTAAATAGATATTTTCTTTAATTTTTCTTTCTATATCTGCATGGGACGGTTCAGCGAAACGAACCTGGGAAAAGGAATCTGGTGTTGAACTCATTCATAAATAAATGAAGATTTCGTGAAAAATGCAGAATGTTTTTTTAAGCATTTTTTAAGTGTGGTGAGAGAATTTCCAGACCTCTGAGCTCGGGGTCTGGCACATTTCTAGCTGGAAATATGGGATTTTTCTGGCCCACTTCTCCTGGCCTCTCACTAACTACTTTTTAAATCAGTTTATTTGTGCAGCCACCCAGGGCCTTTTCTGTCCTATTTACTCATTTATTTGCTCCTGCTGGCTGGAATGGGCTGGTTTGTCAGAAAAAGGAGCAGAATTAAACCATCAGTGTTTCCCATCAGACTCACACAAAATTCTGTCACTCAGAAGGCAAAATAAACTTGATATTCACACTCTGGATTTTTTGTTTTTTTTTGGCTTTCCAGAACAGATTTTCTCTTCTTCCTAGAATTAATTAAAATGGTTCAAACCCAGGCTGGGCCAATCCATTCCTAGAAGTTTAAAGATCAGCCCTAAGAAGAAAAAATGTACTGTGAACTGTATTTTTTCAGCTATTTGTCCATGTGAGTATCAGGAGGTAAAAGGAAATAAATATTTATTCAGCTTCAACGTGGTCTGTGGTATAAAAGCTCTCCCAAGTCTTTCCAAAATATGGAATATATTGAACATATTCCTGGGCAGGGGAACTATTCATGTAAATAGTTTATTTTCTTAATATGTTTAAAATTCTATATTAAATTTTATATTATATATATATAATTATAATATATATAATTTTTATATGTAGAAATAGAGATATATAGAACTATACATTTATATTTATATATTTCCAATTTCACATTACAATAAATATAATAAAAATTGGACATATTATAAGCTAAATAATTTTTAACAAGCATCTATTTAAAAAAAAATATGTGTTATGAAAATATAATATATTTGCATATATGCATTACATGAAATTCTGGTTATATGTGGAATAACTGCCACACAAACATTCCTCAGTATCTTTGGCACCTTTTAATGTAAAAGGCTCTGTATTTAGACAATCTACATTAAATACATGAAGTATTTTAAGACAGCAGATGAAAAAAATCCCCTGCTCAAATCTCTGTTAAATCTAAGACAAAAGTGCCTATGGGGCTGCGTGCAAGGAAGAATTTTAATTTCAGAACAAATGTGCCACTCCTGCTGTGAAAATTTTCTCCAGAATGTTCAAATTTACTTTTCCATGCTCAGCTTTTTCACAGCTTGCCTTGTTGGAGATGATCAGTAAACGAGGCAGAAAACTAAGAACGGGGGAAGATTATTCTTTTGTGATGAAGCCATTAGATAGAGACTGAGAGAAGCTACAAAAGAGATCTCTGAAGGAAAAACTCATGAGGCTGGAAAACATTAATTTTCTACTTTATTTTTGCCTGTTTAGTATTGAACTTTTGCCTCTTCTTCTTTTCCCCAGAATGTTCAATTCACTTGCCCCATTTTCAGTTCGGATGGAGTCACACGTCATGACTCTTTGCAGGTTCTAATTCATGTTCCATTCTACTCAACAAAGCTATTTAAATACCTAGAAACTTGAATTAATCCCCTACCCATCACCCCTCTCTCACCTGGCTGACTCATTGTTGTACTGCTGCTGCTATCTGCTTTACAGATAAGGGGATCAGCAATTTTTGCCATTTTTCCATTATCAAATAAAAAATATGATTATCACCTCTACTGTTTTTCAGACTGTCTCCCAAAAATATTTAATTTAAATATTTAATTGATTAATTTAATTTAATATTTAATTAACCACTGCTGTTGTTTTACCCATTCAGGCTGGAGTTGACTGGCTGGATCAGGAATCATGGACAAGTTTTGCTCTGAAGAAGATTCTTGCTGTTAAAAAGGGCAGTTGAAATGTTGGCTGGAAGATAGAAGAGAGCAGAAATGAGCTGAAGTTCTCTCCTTTCACTGCTCTCTCTGCTTGGTGTCATCCTTGCAGGATAAAAAATGAACCAAGACTAAACTGAGTC
The DNA here is from genome assembly GCA_013400175.1 of Phainopepla nitens. Taxonomy (NCBI): domain Eukaryota; kingdom Metazoa; phylum Chordata; class Aves; order Passeriformes; family Bombycillidae; genus Phainopepla; species Phainopepla nitens. The sequence continues at coordinate 723,497 of VXBQ01009680.1, forward strand.
ATAACAAGGCTCAGTTTAATGACCCACATGTGATTAAAGGATGACATGAAACTCTCAGGCTTGTGCCATGACTCATAATTATTATTAATAATTGTTGTTAATCTGATCAAAACAATTTGTTACTCAGAGCTCAAGGGTGAAACTCAGACTTTTTCTGTTGCTTCATGCAGTGATTAATTTCTTCCTATATGCAATAAAATTATAAATAACCCAGAATGTTTATTTTACAATGGAGGCATTAAGGCTGTCAGTCATTGACCATTTTTATGTCAGAACTTGAAATCAAGTTCATTCTTGTGTTTGTTGTCTAATGAGAAAATTGATCAAGGTGATAAAAGAGGATAAAAATGATAAAAAAGCAGATGTTTCCAAGCTGTACTTCACTAGTAACAAATGTTGACTCTTAAAATTTTATATTGAATCTCCCAGAAGCACAAGATAAATCATGCAACTTGCTCCTTAGTGCTTTGAAACATTTACATCAAACAAAAAGTTAAAGACAAATCAAGAATTAAATTAATTATAAAATACTCACCTTGAATTTATGCAGCTCTTATGCACAGTCTGTCCCAGGGAGGCATTTTTTGTGGCTGGTTCTCTCAGAAATAGTACTGGAAAATATTGCAGGGGTAAGGAGAGGATCTGCCCAAGTGTCTGCAGTGGGGGAATCTGACAACATTCTGAATTTACACAAAATTACAATCAAAATCAAGGAAGGAACTTCTGCACAGAACATAGATAACATCACTTTACTTAATATAGTTGCCATTAATATTATTAAAAGCACTAATGCTAATCAGCTTGAAATTTGCATGAGAATGCCAGCATTCATTCTACACTGAGTGCTATTCCAAATTTTGTTACTGAAGTTTGGCATCAGTGGAACTTGAAAGACATGAAATGTCTTATGAATCTTCTTTCAAGGTTTATTTATCTGTAAATTCCAATGGTTCTCATGTAAATGAGAATAAAGTGCCTAGGAATAAGGTAACTGAAAAAATGCCTTGCTTTGTCTGCTTTAAAATATATCCAAAGAGTGAGCTGGGCTGTGCAGACAGGACTCAGAAACACCAGGCATTTTTACAAAGCCAAGATCACAGAATCCCAGGGTCGTGGCATGGTTTGGGTTGGAAGGGACCGAAATCTCGTCCCGTCCCACCCCTGCCATGGCAGGAACACCTTCCCCTGTCCCAGGCTGCTCCAAACCCTGTCCAAGCTGGCCCTGGACACTTCCAGGGAATGAATTGTCTTTATAGTCTGGCTCTTTTCTGCCGTTCTGGTTGTACAAAACAACCCCAGACTTAATTGAGCAATTAAGGGAAAATAACGAGATGCTCTTTTTCCTGCTCAGGTCAGCAGCGCCAGGTGGGTCCAGGCAGCAGCACATCCCAGAATCTGAGAGGGGACACCCCCACAAAGAGTTTTGTCATCTTCCTCACGTCCTAGGGATGAACCATCTGGGTTTTGTTGTTTGAAAGAGCAAAGCTGGAATTCTGTGGAAATGAAGGAAGGGCTGAATCTGCTCCTCTGTCTCTGCAGCACAGGCACCGCATTCCTTGGGGGTAAAAAGGCAACAGTGCATTAAAACTTCTCCTTTTTGTTGTTGAGAAAACATTTCAACACTTTATTTTAAACTTCTTTGCAGAACCATACTTTTGTTTCAGCCAGGTACTGGATGCTTTGGAAAACCTCCTAATTCGAGGAAACACTCAGGAGCGTGAGTCCTATTGTAAATCCTTATCGAAATAAAGATCAAATTGACAGCCTTTTCTGTCTCACTGCTCTGTTTGAAACTGCAAAGGGTTCTTGAGCTGCTGCTGCTACTGGTGATTAAATTTGCTTTCTGTCACGCAATTACATTTTTAAAATTCTGTTCAGTAAAATATTTCTAACTCCATTACAATAAATTGAACCCGGTGTCACATGGACACACGAGTCACATTAACAACTGCTGCTGCTGCTGCTGCTGCCTGCTGATGAGCTTCCAGCAGCAGATGGGGACTTGGATGGAACTTTTTTCCTTCTCCATCCCCACACTGTGAAAATAAAACTGCTATAAAATAGAAAAAAAAATAAGCTGTTACAGGTAATCTGCTAACCTTGGCTCATTGCTGTTGTCAGAGCACAGATTTGCTCTTTAGCTGTCACTGATAGGTTTGACCTCTGTCACAAAGGACCCAATGGCTCTTTCAAGATCTCTCAGGTTGCTCTTTTTTTCTTACAAGCGGCTCCTACCAGAAACACGTTTTTAACAGTGAAAGGAAGGTGAAAAACAAAGGGAAATCCCCCAAATATTCCCAACCAACCATCTGAGAAAATCTGCTGGTGGGTGTTAAAATCCAGAATATCAAAACAGAGCCTGAGCACCTGCTCTGTGTGGTGAAGGGACAAAGGTCTCACCCAACACCTCCCTCGTTTGCTTTGGAAAAGCCAGATGCTCAATTAGAAAAAATAAGTTCTTTTATTAATAATCAAGAAAATATCTGCCTACTGGTTTGAATGAATTTTCATTCTTCCTTTGTCTGGTTGAGCTCTTTAAACTGTTAATGTGCTGAACTTAACCAGCTTCTAATTTTTCTTGATTTACAGTAATTTGGCTTAAGATAGTAAATATAACATATAGATAAAACATATAAGGCTAGCAGGTGTAAAAAATTCAGGCCATGTATGAACCCAAGTGGTTCTTAGGAAAAACTCACCAGGAAGTAATTTAGCACCAAGGTTTGCAGAAGTTCAGGCAGTAATGCACAATTATAATTATAAATATTTTCTGACCACAGACTTATCCTGCAAAGATCATTACAAAATTTTTCTGCTTCTTATCCATCCCTTTCTGAATTTAGTGGGTCTCTTTAAGAAGATTCAACCTGAAATTTCCATTTTTGTAAATTTTCATTCAGAATGAAAGTTTGAAAAATGTTTATAAATGAAATTTACATCATTTTCTGTTGTCAGAAGGGAAGTCAATTAAAAAAAAAAAAAGCAATACTTGCTCTGAATCATACAAATTTACACCAGCAAATGGATTTTTTCCCATAGTATGGCTGTTCAGATATCCTATTCCTTTAACATAATCAAAAGAAAGGTAGGCTTTTAATTTCTTCAATGAGATAAATATTAACAGGGAAAAGTTTAAATGAGATAAAGCAACAGAGCTGAATGAAAAAGGAAGAAAAAAAATCCCCTTTCCTTCAAACTAAACCCAACTGGAAACACAATTTTTTCCTGCCCTTTACATTGCTTTACATTGATAGCACAGAGGGGGAATTTGTCCTGCTCGTTTTGTGGATTTATGCCCCGTGCTCACATAAATGAAACTAGAAGTTGTTTCCCCCTCAGGGGTCAGGGTGTGACCTGCCAGTTTTTTCCTGCCCACTGCCTGTGCATTACTTCTCTCTTAATGACCTTTCAGAAGTGTAGAAAATCTAAAGTTTCTTTATCCAATTATTACTTGCAATATTCAAGTCGTTTCGGTGTGAACAGTATTAAATCCTTCGAGCATCTGCCCTTTTGTGTTAAATGAATTTAATCAACCCTACTTCGACTAAAATGGATTTTTTTGATTAGAGGCAAGATTGCTGAAAGCAGTTATTTATTTATTTTTATAGTCACAAATTATTTACTCTGCAATCCTAACATTTATTTTTTATGGGCCTGAATAAATGAAAGATTAGAGATGGTGTGTGAGGGGAGAGAGTTAGTTCATGTCTGCAAATCAAGTTATGGTCTGTGATGTCAGAGATTGATCAAGTATAAATATTAAACAAATGGGAAACTTCTGAATAAAAATCCTGAAGTGAATAAGAGTAATAGATACAACATCAATGTGTGAACTCCAGGAGAAAATACAACTTTTTCCTTTTTCAGTGGGCTGATCTATGACACAATTGGCACCTAAATCAGAAAAAGTGAGCAAATCAATATTCCTGTCACAACCTGAGTGTGATGTACAGAGATTTAAAAGGAAAGAGATTATGCACACAGATATTTGAAATTAAATGGTCAAATGAAGGCAGCCTTTCACTTTCAGCCTTTAAAAGCCCACATTTCCACAGACTTTCCCACAAGAACTTCATGACAAAACTGAAAACTCTGTGAGCATTTCCTTGCTACCAACACATAAATTTGAGAGGAAATTGTCTTTTCTTTTTTTGTGAGACAAAAAATGCTGCAAATCTTTATCAGGCCAGTGTTCAGACAGGTCAGAAGGGAAAGAAGAGCTAAAAATAAATTCATACAAACCCATGAACATTTGGCCACTTCCAAAAAAATGAAAAAAAAAGAATATAAAATTTTTTAGCAATTCAAAATTAGCTTTCCATAGACAATTTCCTCAGTTATATAATTCATGACTGAACTCTCTTGAAAACTTTTCACTTCAAAAAATCTGAACAGTCTGTCTTCTGAACAATGCTTTTGAACTGCCAATATGGGAAATAATCCCAGTGCGTTTTTGTGGAGGAGAGGGAATCGTGGCTTTGTTCTCCTCCTCCTCAACCAGCACAAGCTTTGCCCTGGACTTCAATGGAAGGAAGAGAAGATTTTGTCCCTTTAAAGAGGGAACAGCATCAAAGTGGACACCACACAATGCACAGATGCACCAGGAAGGGATTTTGTGTTGTAAATCACAAAATCTAGGCCAGACCTGGGGAGTGATTTCCAATTCCGTTTCATTTCTCGGCATCTCCCACTCTCTGCTCCTGCATGAGTGGATGAGGCTGAAGTTGCCTCCATCACTCTGTGAGCTGACATTCTCCTAAGATGTATTATGTATACAAATGATGATACTTAAGGAAACTTTTGTTCTGAGGAGATCTCATCAAAAGGGAGTCCTTTGCAAATGAAATAATAATTAGCCATGCTATTTGATGTAGGAGAAAACACAACTCGGCTTTGGTGGAACCATTGCCATGTCTTTAATACCTAAAGCCTTTTATACACTGGGGTTTGGAAAAATTTGGCTTTTAAAACTTTTGTACTTCATTTTTGAAGGCTCCTCAACAAGTTAACAGGTTGTTTTTTTTTTTCCAAGCAAAGTAATTGATGAATCCGACTCTGTCTTTCAGATGAATCTGACTCTGTCTTTCAGATATTGACTGGCAGAAGCTTTGCAGAGTGAACGGGCCAGAAATCCATCAGGAAAAAGAATTTCTGGGGGAATTTCATGGACAAACCATTCACCAGCTGGGATTTAAGCAGCCAAAGTTTTTAGATGAGTGTCTCATTTTTTCCTTACTACCAAAAATCCCCCAAAGTTTTAGTGCATCCTGAAGAAATTAAAGTTTTACTCTGCACCATGTGTCTGAGTTTGAATCTCTTAATCCAAACCCATCCCAGAGGACTGTGTACACCAAGGAACTGGAAACTGGGGACAGAAGTGGAATAATTTTTCTTGTTGGGCTTCCAGTACATGAAACCCACATGTGTAGGGTGCTTGGGCAAAGGTGAACCAAATATTTTAATAATGAACTCTGTTTATTGAGTGAATTTGTTCAGCAGTCTCTAAAGGGCTCATCCTAAAACCTCTCACTGAGTTCTCAGTACTCCTAGAACCACTTCTTCACTTAGGCTGATTAAACTGTCACATTTTGGGTGTTTTATTCAGCTCCATTTCCAGAGGGGAAGTCAAACACTCAATCCCAGCTGCCCTTGGAGCAGGGAATTTACACGCCCTGTTGCTTTGTGATGGCTATGTTGTCAAAATAAATGACTCCAGCATTGTGAGTGTATTTCAACACCAGAATAAATTCATTGTGTGTGGTTAATGTCACAGCAATCCGAAATCCTCCCAGGAAATATAGGGGAGAAGCTTTGAGAGGACAGGGAGGTTTTTCCAGGTTGGGTGGGACATGGAATCAGAGATGCACAGAATGGTTTGGGTTGGAAGGGATGATCAGGATCATCCCATTCCAACCCCTGCCATGGCAGGGACACCTCCCACTGCCCCAGGCTGCTCCAAACCCTGTCCAGCCTGGCCTGGGACACTGCCAGGGATGATCCACAGCTTCTCTGGGCACCCTGAGGTGTTACTGCTCAGGAAAAACACTTTATCATTTATTTTTTTCCTGTTTAGCAGCTACAGGTACCTGAACTCAGAATAGACACAGAGTTATATCATCTCTTTAAAAGTATTTAAAGTAAAAACCCAGACTCACGTGCAGAGGGATCAGTAGGTGGCTGACATCTCCCAAGGGAGGCTCCTCAACCCCAGAAGAATTCAGCTGATCCCAATCTCCATCTTCTGGTCTGGCAGGGGTTACTGCAGCACGTGGGAAGAACAAGGAAATCAGAACTTCCCAAGGCCTCGACTTGCTTTAGGTATTTCTTGCAAATACACCTCAAATCTTCTTTTGACTTTTAAGAAGCTCTGTGAACAGTCTTTTCTCTAAAGCCATCAGTTATTAAAAGGTCAAGAAAATGTAGCAGTCCTAGAGAAAGAGATCAATTAGGAATGCGTGCTGGTGAGCTGATTAAGTTTTAAAGGCTCTTCATACTAAAATAATATCTTTGAGATAATGTATGCCATAGCACCCACCAACCTGCTTTCATTCTGTAGTGCTTCTATGAACTTTTAAAAAGGTTCTTCGAGAAAAGAAAACAGTTAAACCCTTTGAATTGCAATAAATTAAAACTCTAATGAAGAAATTAAACTGGAAGAAACAGTTTCTTTTGCCAGGCTCTCATCAGTATTTTCCATGCAGATGTTAGGCTAACACCAGGATATTGCTCTTTTGAACATTTCAGTTTCTTCTCACATACTCTCAGAGGTTCCTGCTATCATCTAAGACCTCAGTTTATCAAGATGATTAAGTTTGTGACTAATTTGATTGATCTGTCCCATAATAGATGTTCACATTTTTGAGAGACTGGTGATCTAGGCAATTAGGCAAAAAACCCACAACAAACCCAAACCAAAGAAATGAAAATCCCACCCAAGCCCCAGATGAAGTTTGGGTCTTTATTTCTCTTCTTGGATAAAGCCAAAGAAATAAAAGAAATGAAAATCCCACCCAAAGCCCAAATGAAATCTGGGTCTGTATTTCTCTTCTTGGATAAAGCCATGGGCTTTATTCATGGGCTGGATTTCAAACTTACTGAGAGAAGAATTCCCAGTAGCCACATCAGGGTTTGTAGCTGGACCCTAATCCTTCTCTTTAATTACAGACCCTGTGTAGGAAAAGCACCAGGAGATACAAACACAGGACAGCAAAGAATTTTATGTAATAAAATCCACGTCTGATTTTTCCTTCAGTTGCTACTTAACTCCATAATATTTTCTTGTTTCTCTCTAAAACCTTTTTGTGCTTTCCCAGCTGAGAGTAAAGATGGAGGAAATCGATGCAAAAGCAGAGTTTCTGCTGATATTTAATGGGGTAAACAATCTATTCTAAACTCCTCTTAACAGACAGCCCCTCTGAGATGTACCTGGCAGATGCTTCTCAATCCAGATAAAATAGATCCCATTATCTTCTTTTCATGTGGTAGTCACTTGGCTCCTCAAAGATTCATATCTCTTCTCATTTGGAAATTCTTTATTCTACAGGGAAATGGCTTTTCTCAAAGAAGCAGGTACAGAAGAGGAGCTCTAACAAAAGAATGACTCAAAGGGAATTCATACCTTCCAGACCTGAGGGAAGATTTGTGTCAGCTTCACCAAGTCAGAAACTGAGGATCTCATGCACATATTTATTCAAAGTCCCCATTACTTTTAATTATTCTATTTCTTTGTTAGGACCAAAGTGTTGCTGCATGTCAGTGAGACTCATCTGAGTCAACGGTGTGAGAAATGTTATGAGATGACTGAATTTAAGATTTTTTTAAAGAATACAAATTGCAAGTTGAACAACTGGGATCAAACGGAAATATTAGTGGAAAGTGGAGGTGAAGCTTGTTTTTAGTGGCACATCTACTGGAAGAAGTTGTTCTGACTGAAGTTTTTCCTGGCAGCTTATTTTCTACTCATCTTTATTTTAGAACTCCAAGCACATTGGTGATAAAAATTATAATTTGTAGCTAAAATAACAGCTCACTGACCACTCTCAAGACTGAGATTTGCCTAATTCACATCATCTGCTTCTAATTTTCCAAAACAACTCTGACTCCAGGCAGTGCCTGAGCAATTCCCTGATTCTGTGGCTTTCAGAGGAGCCTTCTCTCCAAGGTTAAGCTCCTGTTTATGTGACTTTTTGAGAACTCGGATGTTTTCCAGAACCATTTGCTACAACATTTGGAATTAGGCATCAGCATTGAGTAACCCACTGGTTACTCCTGTAAAAGTGCAAATGCAGTCCCAGCTGATGCCAAATGTATTATGGATGCCTATCTTGGATATCTAATCCTGAAAGCTTGTCCTTGGGGAGCTCAGACAAGCATAAAGTCATATTAATAACTTCCTATCATCTTTCAGAGATGAAAGCTTGAAGAGGCAAAAAAAAAAAAGAAAAAAAAAAGAACCTGAAGCATTCAAGAAACACTTTAAAAGCAAGATTAGGAGTGACAGGTTATTCTCACAATCATCTGTCAGCTCTCTGGAGGATATTCTGTCTTCTGCTTTTCATATCCATAAAAGTTAAAGGACTGTAAATAGAAGACTGAGATCAAGGTTTCCATTCTTGGGCTGTGTAAACCAGGAGTAACTCTAGTTTATGAAACTCTTAATAAAAAAACTCAAACAAAAACCCTAGCAAACAAAAAAAAAAAAACCAAGCAAAACCCAAACAAATAAATAAAAAAACAAACCCCAAACAAATAAATTAAAAAACAAACAAAAACCCCAAAACAACCAAAAACTAAAAACCAAAAGCAAAAAAAAAAAACAATAAAAAAACCAGAAAAAAACCAAACCAAACCAACAAAAAAACCTCAAAAAAACCCAGAAAAAACAAAAACAACAACAACAACAACAAAAACATCAAAACGAAAAAAAAAGCACCAAAGTGGGGGAATTTTCAATTTAACTCTAGAATAAAAATAATAAGTTGTTGTTCAGTAGAACTCATATCTAATACAAATATCCCTACAAACCTTGGTTGCTCCTGGGATGCCCCTCATATCAGGAGTTTAACTGCAAATCTTGGTGCATTATTTATTGCTAAAATATTAAACTACATCCCCCAGTGTTTGCTCAGGCTCCCAACCTCTGTGTCAGAGCAGCTGCGTCTCTTTAGAAGTTCATCAAGCTGTGCAAATTAGGAAGATTTTCATATTTTAATATGAAACCCTTCATTTCAGGAAATGGAGCACAGTTATTTCCTCTGTGCAAAACTTCAGGAACAATTACCTTTCAGGAGTGGACACTGCTGCAGATTGGGGCTGTCAGAATTGCCTGTGCAGCCTCTTGCTAGAATAGATGTGATATTCACACCCTAATTTCCATAAAAATAGGTTTTACAGAGTAACTGTTCTGGGATTTATTAGATTTTCCTGCAAAGCATTATAATTATCTCATACATCAACCATAACTAGTGCTTGTTATAAATGCCAGTTGCAATCATTCCCTGATTTTGTTGATGCTCTAAGAGTATTGGAATTATACTTCAGTTTATTGGGAGAAAAAATTAGTTTGTGTGATTACAAACTGCGTGTTTGCTTCATTGTATTTAAATTAATGACAAACTTCAAACTCCTCATCATTTGAAATTTCATTGACGCAAAAAGCATCACACTTATTAAATGTATTAATTAAAAAGCTCAGGGCTTGTTTAACACCCATTATTTCAGAAGTGTTTGGGCAGCACAATCATGAGTTTAGGAAAAATATAAAGCAAAAATATTCCCATTTTTCCACTTCTATGCAGACTGACAAGAAAATGTGCACACTAATTATTCTAAGCAAGAGTTTGGACTAAATATCCTCCTTGGGTCCCTCTGAATCTGAATTCTCCTATGATCTGTTTAATGTTCAGTCTCTGAAGGATTAGTCAAAAATCCAGCTTGCAGAGCTCAGTGCAGTAAATATCCCTGTGCTTTAAATAAAGGTGATGCTGTTGTGCAGCCCAGGAGTTCACAGCTGAATTTTTAAAACCCAAACAGGAGAAACAGCTGCTCTATCAAAATGGATGGATTGCTTTCTTCTGCGAATATCCTGAAATTTCAAATTATTTTTCTGTTTGGCAGAGAACTCAGAGATCTTAGCTTTGTTTCTTCCTATGTAGATTATTTCTCTGAGTTTTTCATAGCTGGTGCTACTGGCGGGGTTTTCACAAGTGTGAGCACTTCAAGACTGAAATGTTGGGTTTGACATTTAAAGGCAATGCTTACAGAAAAGTTACTCCTTTTTTTAATTACTTATTTTTATTTTGGTCAAATTAGAAACATTTCATAAAATGGCTTGGATTGGAAGGGACTTTAAAGATTATCTATTTCCAACCTCCTTGCCATTTGGGGTTGGGACCTTTGCAAATATTATCTCTCTGATGTAAAAGTGTTTAAAAGTATTAGAGAAAGAAGAAAAAAAGAACAATTCAAGTACCTGGACCAAACCCAGCATCTTGTTTAACTCACTTTTACCTCCTCCTGAGATCTTTGCACTGCTGGTCAGTGCTGCCCAGCTGCAGAGAGATACTGAGCAGGTAGAGAGAGAGACAGAAGGAAAAATCTCTTCACTGGGGCAGGGATCAAGAATTGGAATGGACTGGCAAGGAAAGCCTCGATGTCTCCGTTGTAGGACTGAGGTTTGCCCTGCTTGAAGAAGGAAGTTGAATTTCCAGACGTCCAGAAGTCCATTTCTGCTTTTTTCCTTTTTCCCTCTCCTTTGTTTAACCTTGATTATATATTATTCTATTTGAAGTACGTCTGGGTTAATAAAGAGTGAAAAGAAATTTCAAGTTTAGTCCAATAACCCTTTTTGCTGTGCATGTCACTGGGTGTGGGTGACACCAAACCCTTGGGTGACTGGGTGTTCATCAGGTGCACTTCTTAGGTTCCCTCCCCCAAACACTCACAACTGAGATATTCTCATCTCATGAGATAAATATGTTTTTTTCCAGGAGGAAACAGGGATGGTGATCTCAGACAGAAACACTGTCAGGAGCTGAGATTCACAACATTAGCACTTCCATTAAGCACAGAGCAGAAGCAAAGCAAGGTGGAGGGGAGAAGAGGCCATAACCTGGTTTGTGCTTCCACAAAGCAATTTATAAATTCTACATTTCTCAAGAAAAGAGTGGAGAGTTTTCGAAAGTCTCAGAGGTAATTAGCCAGACAGGTTTTGGCACTTGATTGATTGCTTTTTGAAAAACATTAAAGCCCCCAGAGCTGCAACAAAGTTAAAAGCTTAGGTCTAGACATGAGGTCATCATTCTTCATTATCACTTTATGTGGAGAAATAAAAAAGCGATGCGCTGGTGATTGAAACCCAAGCACTTATTGATAGAACTCTGCACCATAAACCTCCCTGTGCCCTCTCTCTGCTGGGTAACAAATTATCCTATTTACCAGCCAGCTCTTCCAGGTGCTTCCTAACAGGTTCCTCACTGCAGCTCGGAGCTGGCAAATTGAGCAGACACAGAATGGGAGTTTCACACACGCCTGTGCGCCGAGCAGAGCTGATGGATTGTTACCAACTGTGCGCTTCCACAGTGCCCAGCACTCATGACTCGTGAGAGAGAGCCTGACACATGATTATTTATGTTCCCCAGCGCTGAGATCTCACAAAAAGCCCAATTTCTGCAAGGCAACCTTCCAAGGCTGCCAAACCCTTGGAGGAAGGACCAGCAGTGATGCCTTAAGTTTTAGCTTTTCTCTTTTTCACATTCTGGGCTGCTTTAGTGTGTAGTTCTGGGCTTCATATGCAGGGTTGGTGAGCTCTCTGCACAGAGCAGGGAGACCAAACAATTCCTTTCCAGCTGGGCACCAAGGACAAATTTGAGGCCCAGGAGTGGAAACAGCAGTGAAGGAAGAGAGGGAACAAGGAGAATGGAGCTTCATCACCTGGAGCTGGAATTGGACAATTCACTCCAATCTGCTGATGGACCCAAACCTATCAAAGTGTGAGGCCTCGTGCCCAGGATCCATTTTGTGCCCATTTGTGGGTTTGCCTTGGGTGCAGCCCCAAGGGGTTCCTGCCCTGCCCAGGCTGGATCCTTTCAATAAATCCCTTTTATCCTTTTATTCCACCCAGTCTCTGTTCCCAGCTCAGCCTACCCATGAGGTGATCTCCAACCCACTGCACCATGGCCCTGTTGGCATCAGCACTGAAAAGCTTCTGTTGCATTTCAGGAGGATGAAAACCCCACCCATCAGTCATTTTTCACTAACATGTTGCACAGATCTCCCAGGACTGCAAAAATGAGTGTAAATGCTCCTGGTGACCTGGTGTATTTATAGAAAATAAATTTTGAAGTTTATATTAGGAATATTGCAATGCCACCTACATTTCTGAGTGTCTTGTACAACTCCAAAAGGTCAGCTCTGGAACTGGTAAGAGGTTTGTGAAGCCAGATCACTGCAGTGCTAATCTCAGCAGCTCTTTGTTGCACTGTAAGGGAGGTGCTGGAGGAGTCTCTCCTCTGTAAAATGCACAGAGATCCCAATGTAAATATTCTGGGATTGAGATTCAACAAAAATTCCTCAGAAATATCTCAGGAAAGCTGATCCTGTCATGGGACAAGAGGAAAAATCACTGACTTCTTGCACTTCCTTTGTGACCAGCCAATTTTGTCATCCAAATTAGCAAAAGGATTGAAGTGTAGCTTTTGGTTAGATTCAGCTAAAGCTGATTCTTCCCCAGCTGTCCTGATTCATGCAAAAAATTTAATTTAAAAGGTAATAAACCCCAAACTGTCTACAATGATGTCTGGCTTTGGAACCACCACATGAAAACCTACATGGAAAACCCTTACACTGCACCCACAATTGAAACAAAATATAAATGAAAGATACAACCTGAACCTGGTGACTGCTTTTCCACAAAAAGGGATCATTCCTTCAAGGGCTTGGGAAGGAGTTTCTATCCATTCTGGGACTGGAAAATTGGAATATCTCAGAATGTCAGAGTTCATCACCTGGGGCGATGTGACATTGATTTGTTTGACAATATTGATATTAAAACAATAGTCCTGTGAAATATTGGAGGAGTGCTGCTCTGTAATTGTTTTGTCTCAGATAATCTCAGTGCCAAACCCATGTGGTTTTACTGCTGCTTTCTCCCTTAGTCACAAAAGTTATGGATGTGCCAATGAGAGTCAGAGCTAATGATAAAACACCCTGATATATCCCCCAGCAACACCAAATTCATCCTTCTCACTTTTAAAACATTCCAGCTCCTAAATCAAGTCCTGCTGTTGAACAGAACCCCTGCACCACAGTGCTGGGTCTCTGAAATGTGATACAGACACAATTTCAGTTACATGTCCTTCCTCTGAGAAATCTACCGTAGTTGCTTTGTACATGATTAGACTATTAAAAAATGCACTGTTTTATCCTCATAGAGAATTCATTATTTCCTAATAGTGTCAGTTGTTTCTTCACTGAATTCCCTCCTAAACTCCCCCTTCAAACCAAGCACGATAACAAAAAAATACAAAAAAAAAGAACAAAAACCCCCCAACCTCTCGCACATCCAGACATGATAAACTGATTAGAAGTTGTTATTAAATATGTATCAGTTGAAATTTTGCCTTCTACAAGAATCTTGGAGTACTCACAAGCAGAAAAGCAGGACTGGCCCAGTTCCTCAGCAAGGCAGCTATACAGCAGGTTTGATGGGGAGAGGAAGAAGTCAGCTTTTATTACATGAAAAGGAAAAAAAAAAAAACAACAAAAAAAGCACCAAGGACTGAAGGAGAGAAAAATCTATAGTTGTATTTTCTGTGAAAAATTCGAATGACTGTTCCACTTTCAAATGTACTCACTACACCTATCAAAAGAAAATTAAGAATAAAAGTTACCTGAACATCTTGGGACTAGAAGTATTTAATTTCACAGCCGAGCCAGACTGATACGAATTCATATAAATCACAGCCCAGCTTAGCAGAGAAGCCATTTCCAGGGATTGCCAAGATATGTCTCTTTCAAACTTTTGAAAACACTATTTCACTCCTCACATAAAAGTGACTGGAGAGCCTGACTGAAAGTCCACTGCTTCCTTTGGCTGACTAAACCCCATTAATATATTGGGCCATTTACTTTGGTGAAAGCCACGTTCTGGGCTTTGGACAGGAGGCTGATGGCTCTGTGGCTCTTCATATTTCACTTTATCACCTATTTTGTGCAAGTGGCAACAGCTGAGTGCTGAGATTTGTTTCTGGATAATACACACCATGAACAATTTCAGCTGCTCCCTGGATTTTCTTTGCTGCAGCCATCACAATAAACTGTACTTGCAGTTCCCATAATTTCACCTTTTCATTTTTTTGGCCACCTTTCCCTCCAATGGCCTGCAGTACACTCAGCTCATCTTGCAGTATTAATAACACTTCTACCTTAATGTTAGCCTGCTTGTCAAATCAGAGAAGAAAAATAACTACATGGGCTTTAGGTTGATTAAAGATAGTAAAACTCCAAGTTACAAAGATATGAGATCAATACTTGATGTGAAACCTGTGCTCTGTTAAATCCTGCTTCCAGCAAGGCTTTAAAAAGTCCATCTAAAGCCTGGCCCAGTGCAGGCTCTGCCCAGGTAGCTTTTGTCTCTAAATTTTAACACAAATTGGACAAGACATGTCCAATGCCTTGCACATATTTTAGTGTCTGCCTGGAGCCTGCATATGATTTATTACAGGGAAGACAAGCCTTTCCCTCATCCTAAAAAGGGTGAGAGTCTCTTAGTGAGTGTCTAAGAGGAAATGCTCCTGGTCTATTCAGAGGCAGATGCAAATTTGTATTTATTAACAGGAGCTTCAGATCTGGGGAAAAAAAAAATAAAAAAAAATAGGCAAAAAACATCAGCCAGTCAAGTTCTTTCAGGAGGAAAGACAAAAAGCTGGAGAGCAGTAACCCCATGGCCATTTTACATTTTTTTTTTAATACCTCTTTCCCTTATAAAGGAATCCTTCAACTTCAATCTCTCCAACTCAACCACAGCGTTGCTCCCAGAGATTTCTCCATGAGCTGCACATGAATGGGGAGAGAGGAGGAACCCCAGGGGCAGCTTTTCCAGGGGCTGCACTCCACTGCAGCTGGAGAGGTTGCCCATCCTCCTCGGGCAGGGCTGCAAAAGAACATTAAAGAAATGAGGGGTAGCATTCCTGAGAGGAGACACAACTCCCCAGAGCACCACAGCTCTCCCTGGGCTGCAGTTTGGCTTCAGCCCAAGTCCTGCCTCTCACCCCGTGAGCTGATTGTTCTCCCTGGTGCAAATGTGCAAGCTTTCTTCTCTCCCCCTCCCTTCCCCTCACTGTGCAATTCTCCTCCTGAAGAGCTTTCCTCCAGGTGCCACCTGCTGCTGCAGAACCTGAGCAGATCCCAGCCCTGTGCCAGCCCGTGGCACTGCATGTTTGTGCCAGCAGCCAGAACTGCCCTCTGCAGGGCTCCTGAGAGCCCCCAGGAATTCTGGAGGTGCAGAAGCACAGGGCTGCTCCTGCAAGGTCACAGGGAGAGGCTTTGACAGGCCTTCAGCATCTCCCAGAGATGCTGATGCACAGGGTGTTTAAATTGATGAGACTGGCACCTCAGGATATCAAAATGAGAGGGCTCTGAAGGGGGGAAAGGTCAGGGCTGGCTGCAGGGGGGTTCAGAGGGTCACACCTCCCTGGCTGCCAGGGGCAGTGAAATTGTCACTCAATTGTTTCAAAACACTTCCAAGACATTTGCCTGGTGTTATTATGGCACATTCCAAGAGCTCCAGCAGGATTTCATTGGGATTATATTCAATGCTATGGAAAACAACCCCACAGTGTAAGGCAAAGGGGCTGCCAAATTAAATTATTATTATTATTATTATTAGTATTATTATTAGTAGTAGTAGTAGTAGTAGTAGTAGTAGTAGTATTAGCATTAGCATTAATATTAGTATTAATATTAATATTAATATAAATATCAATATTAATACCAATATCAATATTATTGTTGTTGATATTGTTACTAATTTATTAATATTTATTAATTAGATTATGATTATGATTATGATTATGATTGCAATTACTATTACTATTACTATTATTATTATTATCATGGTTAATCATTATAAATACCCTGAAATCAAATTGTGATCATCTTGGTTATTCTGCCCCAGTTCAGGTTTATCAGCTCTAAAAGATGCATAGAAGATAAAGTAGTAAAAAAATGAGGGGAAAAAAAAATCTTAGCTCTTCTGGCAAACTGGTGAAACTGAGCTTTGCCAGGAAGGGGAGGGGGGAACAAAAATTGCATTTAATTGGTAGTCAGAAAAGAATTAAAAAAGAAATCTACAAGTGGAAAAGTTTATTGACATTTGGGGAAGAAATCAGAATATTTTTGTGGAAGTAATAAACATTTTGTGGAAAGAAAAACAAACGATTTCCAGTAAAAGCTGTCTTGCCTTGGCCTAGGTGGTGACAGTCTGGAGCTCCTAACAGCCTGTAAAGTATGGGAGTTTACAAAACCTTTAACTACAGGACCCCTTCAATTTAATGCTCTTATCTCCTGCTCTTGTTTCTTTGCTCCCAAGAGATGGCTGGGAAAACAGTCAGGATGCTCTCACTGCAAGCAGTATTTTTCAAAGATGCAGCATTTCATAAAACACCCCGGTTGCTCTGTGTGTCCTGGCTGACAGGGAAAGAAATCCCAGTTTTTCTCAGAGCTTCTGTCACAGAGGATCCCGGCTGAGATACTCAAAATAATCTGGAGCAGTTCCCTGCTATTCACAAGTGCAAGTCCATTTTCAAAATTTAACAATCAGGCATTGAGGTTTTGTTTCTAAAATAATTTTCTGATGTAATTGCATTATAATTATTTAGTTTATTTTTTAATTTATGTCATTCTTGCTTCATGTCACATAATTTTACTATTATGTGTTTGACATTATGCTGGATCTTTCTTACTTATTCAGTCTGAATATTTCTTTTCTTTAAAAGTGCAAAAGATCCAGTGAATCACAGATAAAATACTGAAATAAAACCAACTGCTCTTCATATGTAAAAAGCCCTATTCTTAATGGGTAAAATTTGAGCTGAAAACCTGTTGAAACCTGACTTGAAACAGTTGTCAGTTAGAAACATCTGAAACAATTAATTCAAAGCTTAATTTTATTTAACAATATTATGACCTAAAGCAGCTATTATTCCTAATTGTTTTATAATTCAGCCATTCCACACTGCTCGTGCTTGGTTCTGTTAGCACAAAATCTGAAGCGAGATTATAATTGATTGAATTTTAAATGTCAGCTGTCTTCATGGAGCAAACATCTCCTGCATAAGAACAAATATTAATGAGAAATCCCTTCCAAAAGGGACAGCTGAGGGGTTATTATTTATTTTGATTTGAAATGGAGTGTCTGAGAGGAGCTCCATCATTAAGAAGATGTGAAGGATGTGGCTGGAGCCAGTGGGGTGGAACCGAGCCCAGACTGATCCTGACTCAACACACAAAGGGGAACAGCGAGGAGCTGATTTAATCCCTGTCAGACCCAACAGAAACCCTGGAGGAAAAGATAATAAAACACAGTGCAAACAGTCCCACAGTGCAGTGGGGAGATAATCAAGCCTGCCTGAAGCTGCCCAGGCAGTGGGGGCAGAAATCTGGAGTTTGGTTCAGGCAGAACTCTTCCCCTCTTGCAGGAGATGGTGCAGATCCAAACTCGTGGCTTTTCCTGTCCTCACAGCAGCTCTGCTGTGCACTTCTGGGGGGCAAACCCCCCAGTTTCACACATGGGGAGGGTGGGAATTCCAGAGGAGGAGCAGCTGCTAGAATATAATTCAGAGAATCCCAGGATGGTTTGGGTTGGAAGGGACATTAAAGCCCATCCAGTGCCACCCCTGCCATGGGGACACCTTCCACTGTCCCAGGTTGCTCCAAGCCTGGCCTTGGACACTGAATAATTCAAGGAATTTATGGCCTGAGTCCCCAAGGGCAGGTGGATGAACAGTGAAATTAGGTACTGGCCAGAAGAACAGAGAGGATTTTTAAGAGGTTTCTTCCCTCTCCCATGTGCACCAAGTCACAGATGCACTAAATCTGCTTTAATGATTTATAATATCACTGCTCTTTGGACTGAAGAATAAACTCATTAACTGCTCTGGTAAAAAGTGTTGTCTCACATCCCAAAATAAATCAGCAAGTATTGGACAGGGCTTGGAGTAACCCGGTCCAGTGGGAGGTGTCCCTGGAATGAGATGGACTTTAAAGTCCCTTCAAAACCAAACCATCCTGTGATCCTGTGAATTAATATTTATTAAACAAAGCAAACCAAAAAACCTCTGAACAAACCCACCAGTATGAGACAATAATATGATAACATCCCAGAGTAGCTGTGGTGAAAATCTTCAAACATTTAGACATCCCCTATCAAAGCCTTTTTGCCTGTAAGAAACACTTCAAAGGAAATTGAGGAGTTATATGCATAATGTGAATGTATTTATTTATTTCACAGTAATAAAAGTATTATTCGAGTGGAAAACAAATGGGAGAGAGGATTTTAGAAAGCATCTACAAGGTAATTTTAGAACTATTTTGCCTCAAGCATTAAGAATTAAGAAGGCTGAAAAAAGCAGGAGATTGTTGGTTTCATCACCCTCTTCCCCTGCAAAGGGCTGTAAAAAATGAGTGCTATTGAAGAATATTGAATTTCTAACACAGAACAGCATAATCTATCATGCACCAGAATGTTATTGCATTTCCCAGCATAATTATAAACCTGAAACCAGGAATATATTGAGATATCTGAGCCAAGTGGAATCACTACCTGATCCTATCAGTGAGATCTCTTTAAAAATTACAAGTCTTAATTAACAAAATTATTGTAGCTTGCCTAGAAGATGACTTCCAGTATGACTGGAATATTTAGGACCCTTCACCTTTCACTGGTAGAAAGACTTTTTCCTTATTTTTTTTTTCCTCCATCTCTCACACTTTGAATTTTTGGAATGACAATGGGAGAAGAAATAAAGGGAAAAGAGGCTGATCTCAAAAACCATAGAAAGTTAAAGCAGAAAATGTAAGAAGGGTTTAGACTTCAGTTTGATTTTAACTTAAGATATTTTAGAGGATTTGAGATTCCTTTTTCTAAGTGTCTGAGCACAGCAAGAAAGTTTCTAGCATGTTTGTTACAGAATACAATAGCAAAGAAGTCAACTTTTTAAAGAATAATTTGTTTTAAGCCAGGGACTTTATGTTACTTGTTAACCTGCACTAATTGGTCTCTGCATCAATTAGCGTTGTTGACATCCATTAACTAGTTATGAAATATTTCTGAAGTATTTGGGGTGAAAATATTAATAGAAAATAATGTGAAGTGCCAGAAATAGTGCAGGTTTTTTGGAGTTATCTGCCAGCCTGAATCATCTCTGATGCACACCAAGGGCTTTTCAAAAGCCTTAAAATTATCTTCTACTTCCCTGGCTTGAAATCTCCCAAAACAGGACAGAACTCACACCAAAAAATGAAACCTTCCTTTTAGATTCCTGATTGACACAAAGCTGATTTCAGATCTCCCCTGAGGTACAAAAATGATGCTGAGAACTGGTGTGAATTGTGGAGGAGGAGACAAAATTTGGGGCAGTGCAGAAAATCTCACCTATTTGAACCGATCTTCAGCTCCTCTTTGAATTTCTGGGGATTCCTTTGAGCACATAACTCTTCTGCAAGGAGAGCATTGCTCCCTAGCCCCTCCAATGTCAGAGTCAATTACTGCCACAACAGCACAGAAAATTCTTTTATTGTGGTCCTGTCCAGGTGCTAAATGAATCTTCCCTCTCCAAACTCTCCCTGGCATCACAGCATCCTTTTAATTCCCTTCTGGCCATCAGAGATCTCTGGAGAACCCTGGTGCCTTTGCCCTGTGAGCAGTGGGAGGGTGCAGGTGCCTCTTGCCCGCCCAGCTCCAGTTTCTCAGCACCATTAATTCCTGCAGGTGAACACAAGAGCCTGGCTCCAGTCCCAGGCAGCCTTTGGGAATGGGCATTATCCCTTTTCTCTGCTCGTGAGGAGTGCACTCCAAAATAGCTGTGGCATTTTCCCCTAATGGCCTCCCATTTCACTTCTATTTAATTTGTTACCTGCTGTCTCTCTCCAAATCTTTTCTGCATTACTGCCCTCCGTTCTGCTCTCCTGTATTTTATTTCTGCTTGTTATTCCTTTTTTTTCCTGCCCCTTGAGAGAAATGCCTTGCATTTATCCACTTTCAGACACAAACCCCTGGATTTAATCCAAGTTCTGAACCCTCCAGATTTTATTTTGCGCCCTCCCTTCTCCTGCCCTTTGCCAGCAATTTGCCTCGTAGCTTTTCCAGGACAAAACTTGTTTGGCTTTCCTTTAGTTTAGGTTCTCAATCGTCAGTTTCACTGATTGGAAGGAAGGAAGGGAAGGCAATGAATCTGGGTGGGAATCAGATAAACTTCCTATTGATTTTGGGTTTTTTTTTCAGGAAGCCTTTGAACTCTGGTCACCAAGGGCAGTGACAAACAGGATGAGAAGCAGGAGCTGGTGAAGGATTTCTGATGGCAGCAGTGCCAGGAGGAACACAGATATCTTCCAGACCATTTTCATTCTCTAGCAGCTCATGAAGGGAGAGGAAAAATCAAAATATAAAAATAGGTTTATATGGAAATTTGCAAGTGGCTGATTCTATCTTCCCTCTTACATGGTTGGAAAATAAATCTCATTGTCCATCTATGCATTATATGGAAACAGAATTTTAGGAGCCACTCTGAAAGAACTTCTAATACTGATAAGCACAAAAGATGGAAGAAGAAAGGTACTCACTTTATTACCCTCATTTTTGTATTCATCCTCTCAGTGATAATCTCAACAAGACCCTTTCTGTGGAGTTATTAACTCTCTTTCTAAAGAGATACAGTCAAACAAAGCAACAACCAAGGAATAAAGAGTCCATAGGGATTTTGGTGAAATTTATAAACTATGTGGAAACTAAAAACCCACAAAATTTGATTTTTTTACTGCATCTCTGGGAGATTTCAATAGCAGATTAAGAACACTTAAGAAATGAACACTTTTGGCAGCGCACAAATGTTCCGTCACAGCCTCACTCTGTGGTTTCAATGCACTTTACATATTTTTTACTTATTGCCTGGCCAATAAGGATTTATTTTATTTACTTATTTTCTTATTAATTAAGTGGCATTGCCTTTCTTTCAGTGACATACTTTCTCATTTAGAGAGGCAGAAAAGAAGACTGTGGAAGAGTCACTTCTTATGGAAAAGTCTTTGACTCTCTGGAACCACTCGAGTCTTTAATTCCCTGTCTACTTGGTTTTGTTGCAAAATAAGGGTTTTCCCCCCATTTCTAAAGAAAAATTCAGTACTGTTTTTAGTTTCCACTCTGACTTTTCACTGTGTTTATTCAGGTATTTCAGCCACCTTTGTTCTAAGACAGCAAATCCTCCAGCTGTGTCCATCAAGGGTGGGCTCTGCCTCCTGCCTCCATCCATCCTCATCCCCTGGCAGCACTGGGAGCACAGGGAAAATGAAAACTCCCCCACTGCTGAAAGCTTTTTCTGTCCTTGCTGCAGAACCTTCCAGCCAGGTGGGGAGGGGTGTGAAGGAGCCTGGTGATGGTGCAGAAAGGGCATTTCTTTGTCAGGGGAGCCTGGGCGAATCACTCAGCTTTGCTGGCAGCCTAAAACAAGCACCAGGAAAGCCTCAGTTCCCTGCTTGGCAGAGTTTGGGGGATGCTTTCATACACTGATAGGCACTTCTTGACAGCTCCCAATGGCTGAGTGAAAGCCTCTGCAAAGAATAAATTATTAGCACAGACATTTCCCTGAGTTTTTCTCGTGGAAAATGCTGCCATGTATGGACATCACCTGCAATGAAGGTGATGCTTTTCAAACAAGGATCCTGACAGGACCAAACAGACAATTAAATGTGATTAACAGACAATTAAATATGATTATTCTAATGGTGAGTTGAGCCCCTCAAAGAAATAATCAACATCTGTTAAACAAAAAAACACCTACTAACGTTCCAAACCTATATCTTGGCATAAACTTACATGATATTTTCCTTAAGGAATTTCTACAGGAGAGAGTAGGGCTGACTTACCAAGGAGAAAATTCACCCCCCTGTCTGCTTCTGCAGAGCTTTATATCCCTTCCTCTGCTGGGATTGTTTTCTCCTAAAGATTTTTCCTACAAAGGGGAAAAAAAATAAGAAAGATGTCTCCAAAGATTGATTAATAATGTTGTTAAGCTCATCTGACAACACTTTATCCTCTGTAAAAGACAGCTGCCCTTTGCAGAGAAGCATTCCATTCCTTTTCCCTTTCTCCCTTTTTTCTCTCTGTACAAGCTCTATCATTTCGGGAAAAGCAAGTTCTTTGTCTTAATGGCAGTGATTGTCTGTTCTGGAAAGCCCTGGGAAGACAGAAAACCAAGGATGGGAGAAGGAGAGGAGCACACAAAGAAGTTTTACTACTTTTAAAGGCCTGAAAAAGGCTCCCAGCTCTGCTGGCAGCTCCTGCAGAGCTCTGTGACAGTGCCAGTCCTGGGCCACACATGGTACCACTGCAGTTATGAGAATGAAACAGGGCAAAAATGGCAATTTCAGTGAAGCCTCCAGCAAACTGATGGGCCAGAGGGCTTCAGCTCAGCTTCAGGCAGAGCTTAGCATCAATTTACCAGGTCTGGGATGAATATTGACCTGTATAAATATTCTCTTCACCTCCAAGCAAGTCTGCAGCAAAGCTCTCCTTCACAAAATCAAATTAAAAATTCCCAGTACCAGAAACTGGAATGCCTGGCTGGATGGTTCCAAACAGATTTTCGAACAGCCAAAAGCCTTAGAAATCAAATATTAGAAATTGTCTACTTGGAATAATCAAACCCCATAGCACCACAGCCCAAGAAGGGCTCTGGATGTGTCGATTTGCAGAGCTTTGTGAGGATCTGCAGAGAGAGCAGAGCTGTGGCTGTGCTGACTGAAGGCCCAAACACATTTCCTATGCAGCAGAGGGGAAATTTTGTGTTAATCCTGGTGTGGGAGCTCTCAGCTTCCCCAGCCCACAGCACCTCCTGCTCTGGAGCCCCGTGGATGCTGCAGGGCCTGAGCTTTGGCGTGCTTGGCAGGGGGAACCCATTAAAGCTGCTGGCACTGATCTGGCAGCTGGAATCCAGGAGGAATCTGCACGTGGCTGATGTGAATCTGTCAGGGCCCTTCTGAGCTATCGGTGACACTGCTGAAGTTTCTTTTCAGGGAGTGATGGATTTAGCAAGCAGCTCAGGAGGGGAAAAAAGCTTTGGTTTCCTCCCTTCCTTCACCTTTGTACATCGTGTTGTTTGTGCTGCGGTGAGTGAAGAGAAGATTAAAACACCTCTTATTAATCTCCCACCCTTCACAAGTGATTTAATGTTCTACAAGCCTGGGTAGTGACTGCTGATAAGGTGCTGGGGAACATGGCAGCAGCCTTTCCCATCTGAATTTAGCACACAGCTCTTTCCATAACCATCAGTAACGAAAATGAACTGAAGGATGCTGAGAGCTGCCAGGATTTTCTTATCAGAGTTAATACCTGCTGTCACTGCTCAGGGGCAATCACACTTTTGCAGCATGGGGCCTGTGGAGAGACACACCCTGACAGGACCAGGGAATGGTGGCTTGTGGCTGGAAAAGAAAAAAGGACTCTTGAGGGCTGATCTCGAGATAAAGCAAAAAAAGTGCAGTTCCAGATAACAATGGTGATCCAAAGAACAAAGACAAGCAATTAAAAAACTAGAATTGCAAGTGGAGGAGAAATTATAGAACACATAAACCATCCTTTCCCTGTACATTCAGCAACTTCTTACTCCTTCTTTTCAATGCCTTGACAAGATCTACACTTCTTCCCTGGAGCTGAGGGGCTGAAGTTGCCATCGAAACCATTTCCAACCAAACCTTTGGATGCTGTGGGACACGGCAGGGAAATGATGCATTGACTTCGTCCAAGGCACTGGTATTTATGGTCTGGTCTTTTGAAGCAGAGATGAATTCAGTGACTTTTTCAAAGAGAGAGCTGTAGGAGTTGGTAATCACTGCTGTACAATATGAAGTGGTTGGCACTGGAGTCATTCCAGAACAATCAGCATTTTTCCTGCCTTTAGTGAAGGTTTTTTGAACAACAAACCACCTTACAATACAACTGACAGCTGTCCCAGCCCTGCAGTCTGCTCACACTGCAGTACCTCCACCAGCCCATGAATATTCAGAATACGTTCTGAGGATCATTTTAATCTCTTTTTAGCTAAGAGAATACTTCACATTGAAATTCAAGTCCTGAAATGCAATTTTATTTGTGTCCTACCAGTAAGCCCTACCCAAGATCTCACCCACTGAGCACTGTGGTACCTAACTAGGGAATATGGATGAGGTTATCCTCGATTACCTTCAGTGGGAATCACAACACAGAGTGTTGGAGGAGGTTCTGAACTCAAATTTCCAGGGTCCAATTCTTGCACACCAGTCACGGACTAAACTGCTTCCCTGAGCACAAAGTATGGCATTGCTCTAACACAAGCTGTTAGCTTGAATGGAATGTTCCAACAAGATTAGTCTCTTTACCTGACTCCCTAATGCCTTTTCTCTTTTCCATAACGTGTCAGACAAAAGTGATGTACAATTACTGCTTTGTGTGGTGAGTGCGCAGTGTTTCTCCAAAGAAATGATAAAAAGCACTTCTCCTTTCCCTCCTCCTGCTTCTGGCCAGGATTCCAGCAGTAATGAAGCCTGTCATAAGCAGTGATTTGTCCAGAGAGCACTGCAGGTTAAAAATCACATCTGAGGCCCTTTCTGAAAGGCTGTTTAAGTCATGTTTGTCTGCTGAAAGGACGAGGAGGCAGCAGGCTCTACCTGCCCAAGCACTCTGTCCCGTCACCATTTCACCCTCACAAGGGCTCTGATCTGCACTCGTGATTTCCCCTCCCCTCCAGATGCCAGCAGGGTCTGTAGGGTGTCTCCTGTGTGGGGAAAAAACCTGGGGTTGAAAAACCTTCTACCCATCGTTTCTGCATGTTTTACATTTTTACACTCAACTCCCCGAATGAGGATGGGATATTTGGTAGCAGACCCTTTCACCTGAAATCACATCTGAATTAAGAGTCCTTTTTGCTCCACATTATCTGATGTTATAATCATTGGCAATGACACTACAACATTGTGCCTTCAGAATTATGTCTCACTTTACACCAGAAATATCACACAGGATTCCTCAGAATAAGTTTTTCAGGAGAAAAAACAAGAATTCCATCACACGACACAAACCCCTGGGAAGTGCAAGGGCTGTATTGACAGCACATCTTTTTCAGTACTCTGGATTCAGAGTCCCATATTTTAAGTATAATCCTCATGTAGAAGACTGATTTTTGATTTAACTTGATTTTTTTTTTTTTTGCAATATTTATGGACATCTAGGA
>VXBQ01009680.1:749280-762334 GCA_013400175.1 Phainopepla nitens
GGAGGGAAGGAAGGAAGGAAGGAAGGAAGGAAGGAAGGAAGGAAGGAAGGAAGGAAATTTTGATTACATGAAAATACACAATATATGATAAATTGCATGTGATATCATCCCACAAGAATAGGAGGTCTTAAAAGGATTCCTTTCCCTTTCCTCAGCCAGTGTTCACCCTTAGGGTTATAATGTGCTCCATACACACCTAAGCACTTTCAGGAGACTGATTTTCCTAAAAAGTAACATTTTTTAGAGCAGTCCTATTCCATCAATTAAATACATGTTGAAATATAATCCAAAAACCCCAAACCCTACACATCAACTTCTCCCTCAGAAGAATCCAATGACTCAAACTTCTCACCAAGTTTAGGACATTCCTATAAAGTAAAAGTGTTGGAATCCAGAATGCAGAGAGCTCTCAGAACACTGGGCCTGAAGGCCAAAGCTTAGAATTAAATACAGGGTTTGATTTGAGACCTTGGAAAAGGCTTCCAAACTTGGATGCT
This sequence comes from Phainopepla nitens, assembly GCA_013400175.1. NCBI lineage: Eukaryota > Metazoa > Chordata > Aves > Passeriformes > Bombycillidae > Phainopepla > Phainopepla nitens. Next base: position 749,778 of record VXBQ01009680.1, read on the forward strand.
AGAAGCAAGAATGTGGATTTGTAGTCAAAATAGAGACATGTTAAGCCAGATAGAGGAAATTTAGAGTTTAAGTTATAGAAAATATAGAAGTAGTTATAAAGGTAATAAGGAGTTTTAGGGTGAAGCACAGTAGGCCAGCGTGTCATAATGATAGGCTAAAAAAGCATTATGGCAAAGCATGTAAGATGACTTAATTAGTGATTGGATTGAAAACATAAATATTCTTGCTGGCACTGTTTTATTGGTTAATAAATCCTTAAAAGATCTTGTAACTGGAGGTCTTGTGACCTTCTGACCATGCAATGAAGACTGTGAGCCGAACTCATCCTTCTTATGTAGAAGATAAGAAATAACAAATCACACCATCTAAGACAAATCAGAGGTCCTGTCTCTCATTCACAAAATTCCTGACATAAAAGTGTTCTCAGCAGCTCCCTGGAGGTGGCACCACGTAAAACAGAAATATTGGGAGTGTTTGCACGCCTAGGATCCGAGGGAAGCTCTGTCTCACCATTCACCTCACTCTGCAGTCGCGTCACTGCAGACAGGGATCCAGCACTGGCAGATTTCCAATAATTTCCCTTAAACACCAGAAATTCTTTGAGAAAGGTGTGTCAGTGCTGCTGGAGAGTTCCATCCTGTCCCAGGAAGCGCTGGGAAGAGGCAGGAGAGGGAAGGAGTGTCCCTCACAGACACGTCAGTGCAGAGCCACTTGTCACAGCATATTGACATTACACCACAGACCATAAATGAACAGAAAGCACGTGCCAATATTCTGGGAGTAAAATTTAGCACCAGGGAGGTTATCAAGAGCATTGAATGAGTAGTTCTACATGGAAATTTAGTGTGATGGAAATAATTCATTCAGCAGAATGAATGAGGACAAGGAAGAATTAAACTCTGAGTATTTAGGACTTTTCATCCCCAGAAAAGCCTTCAAGGGCATTTGTGCTTCCTTTGCATGTGATTAAAAAAACCCCCACAGGTTTAGGATAAATTGAGAGGAAAAAGGAGGAGATAATACGAAACTTTTCACCACAGGTCACCACACAGAATAATTGAGGAAGGGACCTTTGCAGGTCATCTGATCCACTCTGTCCCTTAGAACAGGGCTGACCTTGGGGTTAAATCAGGTTACTTGTGGTTAAATTTTTAATATCTACAAAGACAGTGTCTCATCAGCCTCTGCAGGGCCGTGTTCCATCACCACCATCACCACCAAAAAGCAGATTTAGTGCCCTGTGCATCCCACTGAATTCCTGAGTTAAGAGTGGAGGAAAGTACTCAGAGAGATGTCGCAAACTTAGAGCTCTTAGGGGTCAGACATTTTTCCAAATTCCAGCATCAGAGTGAACAGTTTAGACTAAGAAACCTCACAGAAGACAAACCTTGGACTTTTACATTTATCAAAAAAAAAAAAGTCAAATTTCAGTCTTAATATGTTCAACGAAAACTAAAATAATTGTTTGGCCAACTCTTTTTTTCCTAAAAACATTACTAGTTTACTGGAGTTGTATAAGGACTTATTCAGAAGCAGAACTTCTATACCATGACCAAAGGAAATAATTCGTTTAAATCTTTAAAAGAAAAATTCTTTAAATATATATGGCTTGCAAAACAAGCAGCAAAATGCTGTTTTATTAAATGGATTCCTTTCCAGTGGTTAAATTTTTAGAGCTCAGATGGTAGAAATAACTGATTTTCAATGACAGCATATATCTTTCTTGTGTCTGATTAGCTGTTGCCATTATTTATAGCTTTGTGCATGTGATAGAAACATAGAAAAGACAACATGAATCTTTCTGCCTCTGTTGACAGGCCAACTAATCCATTACTAAGTCTCCTCCATTCTTATTCCACTTACCTGTAAACCAAGAGTGTCAGTGCTGAATTATATTTGATATTGAAACTATTGATGAATTGCAAAGGTTAAAATTAAAGTGTGATTTATGTTGTGATCAGTAGCACGGTGTTAGAGCACCAAGTGATCTGTGCAAAATTATAACCATAAATACACTTCAGGCTCTGCCAAACAGCTCCACTCTTCTTCTGTTTCATTCTCTGTCTCCCCTTTCCTCTCTCTGAGGCTGCAGCAAAAGAAATGCAAATAATTTTGCTGATAGAGATCATCAGCTGCCTGGTTTTGATGGCTTTCTGAACAAAAGGAAGTTGCTCTATTTCCCTGGGGACTCATCTGAAATACTGCTGCAATCAGTGGGAAAAATATTGAGTGGTACAACACGTACTCAGCTTCTCATTTGACAACAGCTAGAGTTTATAAAATTCCAGGTATAATTCACTGCAGTTCAGTAGTGCTGGACATCTTTACTACAGTAAAAAAATACTTAGCAAATGAAAGAATTATTTCCTTGAAGCAGAATAAAAAGTGTCTCTATCCATAAGCCTCTGCTTCCTTCGTGTAGGCACCATTTTTCAGATGATATATTCAGCAAAAATGAATGGTCCATTTTCTACGTACACAATCTGTACTTTGTAAAGAAACATTCCTAAAATATCTTTCTCAGAAGAAGGTTGGAAATCATAATCCTTACCATATCTCCCATTTCTGTATCCATTCTCTTTTCAGGTGCAGGACCAACAATGCAAGTCCCTAAATACCACTGAAAACAGGCTCATCCTGCAGGTCTGCACCTCAAGGAGCAAAGGTTAATAAATTCCCTTTCCTCAGCAGATCTCCCACTCCATGTGGCACAACAAAAGGGAACTTCAAGTGCACTTTTTTGGGTGCATTTTCAGCTAGTTCCTTCATGGCACAACATTAGAGACCTGCAAGTCCTCTGTGTGCAAAGAGCAACTGCTGGAAAAAAGAGTCAGAAAAAGGCAAAACTACCAATTTCTGGGAGCAGCAAATCCAAATCAGCTGATCATTTCCTTCCCAAATGTAGAATTATAGAACCATAGAATGGTTTGGGTTGGAAGGGACTTCAAAGACCACCTAATTCCACTGCCCTGTTCTAGGCAAAGACACCTTCCACTGTCCCAGGCTGCTCCAAACCCCATCCAACCTGGCCTTGAGCACTTCCAGAGATGGGGCAGCCACAGATTTTCCATGGCTCACTTTCAGTTTGAAGCCACCCCCCCTGCCCTGTCACTAAGACCCTTGTAAACATCTGCTAATTAAACCCTGAGCAGAGAGCACAGACTGAACATTGTCATGCACAAACCCTGCCCACCTCTTACCCTGGATGACAAAGGTGCATCAAAGAGTTTCCTTGGGAAGCCTTTGCAGATTTAGAATGACCCAAAATCCCGGGCTGAATTCCTGGATCTGCTGCTAAAGAACCCTTTTAATAAACCAATAAACCCTGTGATGCTGAGAGTCAGGATTTTCTGTGGTGTGAAGAACAGAATGTGACACGCGTGGCACCTGGCATGACCTGGACAGGCTGGGACAGCAGAAGTTCTGTAGCTCTAAATCAAATCTTAAAAAAATATCTCTCCTGATATTCCCATGCTTTCATCTTGCTGAAATTTATGCTTGATTTTCCTGCAGTAATTTACTCCTTTCTTTTTAATAAAGAAAGAACCTCTACTAGAGAGCAACCCAAAGGGAGAGATTTGTTAGCACAGCCCTGATTTAATTGGTTACACTGAGGTTTTGCACTTCTATGGGTGGTGGAGGAAAAGTAGAAACAATGACAAATGAATAAATTCAAACTGCACAAGAAGTATTTATTTCTCTGTTTACAGTTTCCAGTCACAGAAGATGTTGTATCTATTGATCCTGACATTCTGTGTGCCAAGGATGAGTTATTTCATCCACTGCTCCTCAAGCACTGCTCCACCACTTCCTGACAGAAAAAAAATCATTTTAAAGTGTTGCCTGGTCATCTTCTGAGGTTTAAAGGCCAGGTGATCTACTGCTCTGTGTTCTCATTAAAGGGGCTGGATGGCTCTTTGTTAGGCACCAGGAAAGGGGAATATTTGGCAATATATCTGCCTGTCTTTGTATCTGGCTCAGTTCAACTGCAGAAAAAAAAATCCCCACGCCCAAAAAAATGTGCCCAGCAGAAAGAAAGTGTCACAGGATAGAATTCATTCCCTCACAGTTAGGCACATCTCCCAAAATTTATGTGATTTTCAGGTACTTGCAAGATTTTCTATTCCAAACAAGAATATTATCTACATTTCTATGAAAAAAAAAAAAAACCAAACGAACTAAAGCTCTAATCTTCACAAACTTTACCAGGATTTTTGCGTGATTTTACCCTAAGAAGAAGATTCGGGTTTTGGATAAGCTTATAAATCTAAACTCTATATATATGTTAGAGCAAGAACTCCACACAGCTGAGAGAAACAAATGGTATTTTGCACAAGGAAGGAATTGAGCAAAGTTTCCTTCCATTTGTTTTTGGAGTAGTTCATTTAGGTTATGAAACAGCACAACAGCACTGGGCCGTCATTTCAGAGCAAGCCCTTAGTACTCCAAAAATGGTGGAAGTTTATAGTGAATATAAATGAGTGAAAAATTTCTCATTTGGTCCAACAAAGGCTGTTCTGAATTGCACAAATGTCCATGGTGGAGCTGGAATATTACAAATATGGAGTTCCTAATATGGAAGCCCAGGAAAGTGACACAGTAAATGACACACAATTTATAAAGTAAACAGTAGGGTTTTTTCCCCCCTAAGTTGTTTCTTTAACTTCATTGATTAGCAATTCATCATCCTATTTAAAATTCAATATTAGCAAAATTGTAATGGATCAGCCTGGCTCTGAAATCAATTCCACAGTCATAGACATGGCCTGTTATGAAGTAATGGCAATGCTAATTTTATTCTGCCAAATGTAAATGCAGTGATTTATCACACCATTATACACTCACACCGCTCCTTCAATAGGCTTCAAAATAAAAGGAGGCAAAAAAGGAAAGCTCAGGGTGACAACTCCCCACTTTTGAATTAAGCAGCACTGAGTGTAGCCAGCCAATCCATATAAAATGCAACAGAGGGTTTTAAGCAAGGAGTCAGAACCTGATCCTGCAAGTCACCGTGGCCTCTCTGACTTCAGCCTCCCTAATTGCCTCGGAGAACTCTGGGGTTGCATGGCAAGTGAGAACCCAGCCCTCAATTCCTGTCACACTTCAGGAGGAGATTTAATACATTAAATGCAGTACTGAGAAACAGAAAAGATTAGATTCTGTCCCTGATTCAAGGCAAACTTGCTGGCTCAGGTTGTTGCTTTATGGTGAAAGAGCATCCCATGAAGACAATTCAGGAATTTTTGGAGGTTTAATTAAGAAAACTGGCAAAGCAGCCACAGTTCTGTAGCTAAAGCAGGGCTGCTCACAGCGGTTGCCATCACCATCCATTAACAATCACAATTGTTAACAATTATTCAAAACATTAACAATTTTGCAGACCAAATGTCCCTTCCAGCAGCCCAGCAGCCCAAGTTTAACTGATTTCAGCTGAGTTAGAAACACAAAACATCACCAAAAAGGAGCCTGGTGGAACCAAGGGGGTTTTGCCAAACTGAGGGCAGGAAAACGCAAACCACCAAGGCCAGAGCAGGCAGGGAAGGGTGTTGTAGGTCAGGCCCTGCCAGTCATATAAAAATCCTTTATAAAACATGGATTCCCACTGCTGGGATATCGGGAAAACTCCCCTGGCTGTGAGCAGTGAGCTGGGGCAGGCACTGCCACCACCCACAGAACACCAGCAGTCCAAAATAAAGTGCTTGGCCTGAATTAACTTCTGAAAAAAAAACAAAAAAAAAAAACCCAAAAAAAAACCAAACCCCAAAATATTCTGTTTACAAAGCAAAAAAATGCCCCAAGTTTCAGCCATCCCTAATTGCTGTTGTGAATAATCTTTTCCAGGCCTTTTTCTTATTCTCTCCATCTCTTAGCCCTACTTATTGCATATCTAATTTACTGTGAACAGAAGAAGGGAATAATATTACAGCTGCTAAAGGAGCTGGGCTGCCTGAAGAAGTCCAGCCATTAATGTTTTGTATTACTGAGCTTTTAAGGGGTTTGACTGCTGGCATTATGCAAAGTACAGTCATTTTAGTCATTGCTTTGGTGGCCGCCACATTTTCACAGGGACGTGCTACACGGCCTGGGGCATCTCTAAATAATGATAAAAAAGTCAAAATAAAAGTTATTTGGCTCATAATTATGTAAGAATCACTCTAAGCCAACCTCAAATGATAACATATATTAAACCTAAATAAGAGCCTGGATTCTTGGCAGAAGCCTCAGGGCTCAGTGTGATGCTGTGACAAATAAGCAGTAGGGCGATTGTTATAAAAGCCACATGAATGACTTATTTGGTTATAATTTGGCCCTCTGTAACCTCGTGTTTGTTTCACCTTTTTTTTCCCCTAATTATTCCTGCTAGAAGGAAATGCCTGAACCAAGTGCAGAACAATTTTTTAACTTCTCAGAAAAAGCCCAATTTTGACATCTTTGAACCACAACCAAGTGCACAGGATGGGAAAGAGTGGGTGGGTGTTCCCAGAAAACTTTTGAAAGTGAATACACTCAGTAAATTTGCAAGACCTTTGTTGAAGACGGGAACATTTTTTTTCAATTCAGTAACCTGAAAATAAGAGGGATGAGAATGAAATACAGTCTGCCCTTTAAAAATGCAAGAAAGAACAGCAAAAAGGAACAAAGGATGAGGACAAGAATGCAAGCTCAGGTAGTAATAAAAATAAAGGAAAAGGAAAAAAGGAGGAAGGAAAGGAAAAAAAGGACAAGGAGAAGGAAAAGGAACAAAGGAAAAGGAACAGGAAAAGGAAAAGGAGAAAAGGAAAAGGAAAAAAGGAGAAGGAGAAGAACGAAAAGGAACAAAGGAACAAAGGAAAAGGAAAAGAAAAGGAATAAAGGAAAAGGGAAAGGGAAAGGAAAAAAGGAAAAGGAAAAAAGGAGAAGGAACAAAGGAAGAGAAACAAGTAAAGGAAAGAAAGAAAAGGAAAGGGAAAAAAGGCAAAGGAAAATTAAAGGCTGAATGTCATGTTGAGGGTAAATATCCTCTGTAGTTGGTTTGATAACACACACCTGCAGGCCCAAAGTGTGGCACAAGACCAACAAAACATTTGTGTGATGAATTTATTGCTCACTGGTGGACTGAACCTAAACCTTTAAATAAGGAGCCTTTTCATTGATTTCCATGGCTATGGACCAGGTCTGAGCTGCTCATTTCCTTTTTATCCCACCCTGATAGTGCAAAAAGTGTTCTGAATTGCTGAACTATTTAAAAAAGTTACCTTTCTGCCAGGCAAAGTGGACAGGACTGGATTGGAGCAGGAAAGATTTGCTGTTGATCATCTTCTTTTCTTCCAACAGCATTTCAGATGGCAAAACTCGGTGTGAGGAAAATGGATTAACTCAAGCAGTTTTGCAACTGAGGCAAAAATCCTGTCCGAAAAAAAACCCAGATATTTTTTGCCAAATACTTAGAATTTCACTGAAGTAAAGGGTGAAGCTGAAGTTACTTCTCCCCGTGCATTCAGAAAACCTTTTGAAGGGCTAATATTAGTGATAAAGTCCTTCCAAAGCTGTAAAAAAGCAGCCCTTAACAATTTCCAGTGAACTTCTGTAGAGCTCGGAGCCAGTCACTTACAGGGCTTGGAATCTGGAACTTTATGTGCCATAAACATGCAGGGATCACAAACTTCAGCCAGGAATGCTAGCACTGCCTCAACTTAAATTAGAAAACAAATAGAAAAATAGAAGGAAAGCGAGAGAATGAATTGTGAAGCAGAGATGTACCAAACTATCCAGCACTGATAAAAAAAGAAGACTCTGAGGTGTCTGGCAGAGCTCTGTGAGGATGTTTTCCTCTCAAACCTGTAAAGAGGGCAGCTTTGGGAGAAGATATCCTAAATGAGCCCTGCAAGCAGTGGATATCACCCCAAAAAGGGCACCACAGATTTATAGACTGATATTTTAAACTCAATCTGGCAGAGATCCAAGTGTGGAAGGGGTGGCAGCAGCTGGCCCCGTGCCACAGCTTTGGGAGAGCTCAGACAGCAGCAACAGTGGGGCAGGGGAGCAGAAATCTGAATAATGGGCACAGATTACCTGGATGCCATGAGGGGTGTGAAGGTGACAACCCCGCAGAGTCACTTACCTGCCAGCTGTCCCTAAACTGGGGAAACTGATGATAACTCGTGTCACAGTGAGCCCAGGAACAATTTTTTGGGGGAAAAAACACAAACCACAGTCCTCTGGGGATGGAAAAACCACAATGCTTTAAGACATGAAGTATATCCTAAGAATTGAAGTGCTCTGCAGGCTAAACCCAGTGTTTAGCACTCCTGAACCCAGCAGGATGTGAGCATGGATTTTCCCTCACAGTGAGGGAGTCCACGGGCAGGCAGAGCTCAGTGAACCCATCCATGGAGCCTGTCCTGCACTCCATGGGGGTGTGAGAAATGCTGGATCCTTGTGAGCACCATGCAAAGGATGCCAGAAGTCCTTGTTGGAGAATGCTCTTTTCTTTTTTCCTTTTATTTTTTTTTTCAACTCACCAATATTTAGTAGCATTCTCCTTTTTTTTTTCCCTTTTTTTTTTCCCCAGAGGGAAAATACTCTAAATATCATGCAGTGCACCTGTTTTCCTGCTCCAGCAAATATTCATCCATCCCCTACCATTCCAAATGCTGGCAATAAGGCATCACATTTATTTCCTAGAAGGGATTAGCTCCTTATAAACCCACACTGCTGCTGCACTAACGGGGAACAACTGAAGGTACAAGTGCTGCATTAATACTTTACCACCAACCAGCTTTGATCCTCCGTGGCTGCAGCTCCCCAAAGCCAATTAATTCCTGCTGAATCCCTGCCTGTGGGCTAAGAAACACCTAAGCAGAAGTTTAATGTACTCTGACTGCTTCCCCCGGGAGGGTACCTACAGACAGAAGCCAGTTTTAAACTAAAGCATCTCCTGAGAGCAGAGCAGGCAGAAGGCTCTGGTTTCCCCCTGGGCTCTTTAGCCAGAGATTTTTTGGTTTTGGCACCCAAATGGGTTTTCTGTCAGAGATGAAGCTCATGCTGACACTCTTGCACCACGACAAACTGGCATTTTATTCAGGGCTGGTGGAATTATACACAGCTGCTTCTGGGCTGCAGTGCAGGCACACAAATCTGCTTCCGAGCTTGGGAAATTTGGCTGAATATTTGTCCCAACGCACCTGAAAGAGCTTGGCAGCTCTTTTTCACACCTGAAAAAGAGCTACAGGGAGAGCTGTGAGAGCAGCACGTGCAGTGCACCTTTCTGCTCCTCAGTCTTGCAGATATTCTGTAACCCTCCCAGGGTGCTGGCATTCCCATTGAGCCATTAATTCCCTGGAACTGGGCTGGCAAGCAGGCACAATCCATTCACATTTCACCCACCAGATCCTGAGTGTTGATGTGTGCCAGCAAATCAAATGTAAATGCAAAGTAATACGTAATCTGCGAGAGCTAAGGAAAATTATCAAGTGACATGCATTACCACGTGAAATAACAAAATCAAACACGATTCCTTCCAAGTGAACAGAGATGAGCCCACTGCACTGAATTTAAAAGGTCCAGCAATGCAGCAAAGGCTCTGGGAATGAATCAGGAGCCTTGGAATAACCCAGCTCAGCAGCCCAGGCTTCCTTTTATTTGTTTCATTCATTACTTTGTTTACCAACACTAAAACCCTCGGCACTGCACATTGGCCATGAAGAAATCAGAGACTGGTTAATGGAGAAAATGAAGGGAAACCAGTTCCTCTGATTAACTGGGACATAAACAGGATTCTTCCTTTTTAACCAACCTCCTTCACTTAAAATGAGACTCAGAAATCCTGAGCAGCACAGCTCTTGTATTAAACATCCCCATCTTGAATCTGGCATCTAATTCAGAGGCAGGCTTCTTCAAAGGTTATTCATGTGTTATTTTTACAGCTTTTTATTAGTGGTTGCAGCAACTTGCTGAAGAATGAAGCTAAAAAACATAACCCAGGCACCCTAAAGGCTGTGAAAAGAGATTTAAGGAAAATGTAATGTGCACTTCAAAAAGGCCACATCTCCCACGTTTTGGGGTGGCTTCTGCAGAGATGGAAGGAGATCACAGGACAAGGCAGGAGATCTGGTTGTGCACATCCCAAATTGCCTGAACTCAAATTATGAGTGATTTGTTCTTCAGTAAAGAAAAAATAAATTACTGTTCACAGGAATATCTGAGTTTCAAGATTCCCTCAGAAATTAATTTCACAGGCTGTGGAAATGCGGCAGAAAACAGAGTTCTGTCTCTTTTTGGCTTTTCCAGCCAGCTGAACGTGCTGAGATCTGGGCTCTTCTATCCTGATACAACTTGAGAACTGCATTTTGCACAAAGCCTTCAGCACTGCAAGTTTAAATGTGAGATAAAGGGCTATAATACTCGCCCTGCCTCTTTATTGAGTGCTTGCAGTTGCAGCACAATCCTATATAATAAAACTTCTACCCAAGTTTTTATTCTCTTCTTTTTTTTCCCAAATGGCATGACAACTGGAATCACCCCATAAATGCACAAGCCTCAAAATACTTTCTTAATCTCAATTTAGGATTCCTGAAAAGACTTAAAGGGATATTCAGGTGGTCTGTGGCCATTGTAACTCCACTAAAAGAATAGAGCTGCACCAGGGTACATCCTCTGAAGAGTCAGGAACTTCCCAAAATTATCATTAATAAACTACTGGAAGAGTAGTGAAATTGTCACTAATGCACTTCCTGTGTGTCTTAGAACCCGATTCTCTCAAAATTTGTGACAGTTATGGACCAAATTCAAACACACTTACAATTTTGCAGCGGTGAATCTTTTTCTCCATCTTTATCCCTTGTTACTTCCAGCTGGAATGAAGTTGTGCTGATAGAACTGAAGAATAATCAGAAACAGAGCCATAAATATAAATTTATTCTCTAATAAATAATATAAAGTAAGAAGGTATAAATTTATAAGGCTGATTATAAGGTATTGATTAGGGAATTCTGAAACAGTCTCTTTTAAAATTATTCCAAGTGAGATAATTCAGAGGACTGAGGGGGATCCTCAGCTGAAGAGCTGAAAATGATCCACAAAAATCCACCTGTGGGAGGAAGACATGTTCAATACTGATAAAATCTGACCCCAAAAAAAAGAATTTATGCTCTTTCCCATGCTCCAGATGAACCATTTTACTCCAGATGCTTTCCCCACCAATTTGTGGATCCAAACCTACCAACTGCAGACTCTCAAGAGCAGCAAGGATGGCTCTGAGGGGTAAAAGTCACACTCAGGTGTTTTTAAAACTTCCTGAAGTTTAAACCACAGGTGTTTTGGAATATGCCAGCTGGGAAAATCTATATGATTAGACTCTAATTTTAAGAATATTGCTCTGCCTGTCTGCTGTAATCAGGGGCTTCTCTGAGGAACTCATCTCTGTAGCACCAAAGAGCTTGTTAATAATTACTGATTTATAAGATACCATATTTGTGCTGAATAATGCTAATTTTATGGATTCCTGAACAGCTCCTTGAGTAATGTCATCATTTAATGTCAAAGGAGCGAGGAGTTCTAATAAACCAGCTGCATGTTTTCTCTGTTTTGCATTCTGCCTCCAGAGGAGAATTAAAAAAAATAAAAACAAAAATTTGGCATAACTCACATCATCAGGATGGATTTACCAATGCACAGAACTGAATTATACCTCTTATTAACCAACAAACTCAATATTTAATATAAAGGCAACCTAAAGGAGATAATTACTTTTGCAATATCAGCAGAAGATTGTCGGATGCAAAGGTCCAAAGTGTCAGAAAAACAATGGTTTGTAGAAAGCCTTTCATGAATCCTCCTCTGTCGGGAGTAAATTGGACCTCTCTGATTAACTCTGACACATGAAGGGGTTGCCAATGATTCAATTAATTCAAAAATTATTTTCATGGAAAAAATGTATGTTGCTCTGCCACTTAACTAATAATGAAGTCGGTGTGATGGAACATTTAAACCCAGGAAAATTTCTGCTGGAAGCACAGGAAGAGTTTTTTTTTCAGGTGGTGCTTTCAGCATTTCAGAATGCAGCCAGATCTTGCAAAACTTCTTGGGATTTGGGCAAAAATTCCAGCTACACAACAAGCAACATGCTGGGTTTTAATAGATTAATTTAGATGAGATTATTTTAGATATTAGATTAGATTATATTATTCTGGATTATAGGTAGATTGAAAATCAGTATGAATAAACCACTTTTCCTTCTTTCTGTGAGTTTCTCTTTCAGCAGAATTCCCTGTCCCTGGTGGTGAAGCTCCAGGTGTGACCCTGACTCCCTGCTTGCTGCCAAGCCTGGGGCAGTGCTTGTGTCATGTTCCAACCAACCCCTGCTCTGCTGCCCTGTGGCTTTTTCTCCTCTGGATTTCCTCTTTTCCTTTAAATCACATGGGATTCTATGTAATGGAACAATGAGGAATTTTGAAGTTCCCACATATATCCCATATTTTACATGTTATTATTTCTAATGCTGACACTGCAGACCCTCTGTCACATCTTGAATGGATCTGCCCTGAAGGTGTCACCAGATGAAGTTTTTCCTTTTTTT
>VXBQ01009680.1:762373-785855 GCA_013400175.1 Phainopepla nitens
TTTTGTGGGAGTCTAAAGTTCTGTCCACATTTAATGACACAAATTGCCATTTAATTACAAAAATTGCCATTGTGAGAACAGAATTGCAAGAAATCTCTCCTGGCTAAATTACGAAAGGGGTCAAACACTGCAGTCTCTATTCAAAAGCACTCTCAGTGACATTATCACCCTTGGCACTTCCTGATTTGACCTCAGACCTCTTTACCTCAGATCTCACCTGAAATTCCACCTGGAAACGTAACTTGGAGCACATCAGGAGCTCCCAACCACCCCTTGGAGCAAAACAGGGATGAGATTGATCCCAAGCGGTCGTTTCTGCAGAAAGTCCTGCCGCTGGCAGCTTGCAGGATTAAAACCCCTTTCCAGTTTGCAAAGCTTCTCCCTCAGAACCACATTTTCAGCAGTAAATGTGCTCTGATCTCAGCTTAACACATCAAAGCCGCTCTGGAATCAAACTTCCCCTTGTTATGATTACACATTTTTAGGTGTAAGGACGACAAAGCCTCCCCAGGCTACCTTGAGCCGCCCCCCTTCTGCCCCTCTGATGCCCTGGGCTGATGCTGGAAAGAGCAAAGAGACTGCAGGGAAGTGGGATGGGCTCACACATTGGGTTTGTTGTTATCTCCAGGCCACCACAGCTCGCTGTAATTCACCCAGTTCTGTAATTTCTGCCCAAGAAACTCCCTGCAATGAGATTACAGGAGAACTGAAGGTCACTTCTGAGCTGTGTCATCCGCAGGAAATTCGATGTATGCTTGCACTGTATTTATCTCCAGTGAATGTTGTGCAGCAAATAGGATAAAGCAGAGGTGTGCAGTGGGCAGAGAGATAAAATTGAGAGTGAAGGGTTGGCTTGGGAGGGTTCATGGCAGGGAAAATCTCACCAGGCTGCACGAGGCAGACCTGGCATGCTGGGGCTGGGTAAAGTCACCTGAACTCTTCCATTTTTTTTAAGAGTCAGTTGTCTTTAAAGTAGATTTTTTGGGGTAGAAAATGAATTGTTGCACATAAACACATGTGGGGACAAAAATTAGCGAGGTCCCAACCTTACACAAAAGTCACAAGGCACTGACCAGAGGCAATAATTTTTTTTAACTGAGGGCTCCACCTTCCAGACAGGCAGAGGGTTTCATGTTGTAGGAAGCAGAGAATTCCAAATACCTCAGCAAACACCTGCTAAAATCAGATTTTACCTGGAAATGTGCACTAAATGTTAAACAGTAATGGATTTCCTATGTAATCGAATTGTTCTCCTATTAATACTTTTCATGAAACATATTTTACACCGAATCCCATTAGCTCTCCTCTTTGCAGTTAATTTTTTTCACACAACTCTTCCCTTGCAGAAAAAGCAGGGAAGTATCACTGAGTTAAAAATTCCATTTTTGTTTCCATCAGCTCATTATATAAATTATTCAGAGCTGTTTTATGAAGTGGGGATTTCAGCTTCCTTTACAGAAATAAGGAGAAAAGACAGTCCTAAAACAAAACAAAAAAAAAAAGGCAAAAACCCCCTCAAACATTTGATGCAACTTTAATTATCCTTTCCACTAGACTGCAGCTTGTTCACCAGTTCATAATCTCAGAAAATATCCTTTATATAATAGATGTTACTCAGAATAATTCGTACACTTACTATAATCACCATTCCAAACCTCCCAACCCTCCCTCCCCAAAAGAAAAAAGGAAAGGAAACAACAAAGGAGCATTTCCCAAGGCACGATGCTTCTTGTGGGTTTGAACTCTGAATTTGCATATTCATCCCCAGCAATCCCCATCTTCTGCCACCTCCACAGTTCCCTTTTACAGCAAAATTTCCTCTCCCTCTGCCACCACCTTGCACGTTGCCAAAGGAGGGATTTTAATCAAAGAATTCCAACCTGTGGTACATTTCTTAATCAGAAAATATTTCCAGTTCCTATTTTGAAAATAATCAAAGGAGATTTCTAAAATCGACATCAAAACCCACATGCTTCTGAGGGCACAGGAAATTTCATACCAAGCATCAGGAAGAGTTTGGGAGCACCTTAACTTTTTATCAATATTCATTTGCTGTGGTGAAATTCAAGCACTGTGTTAGCAGCCAGTGGTTTTTGGCAATCCAGGAAAAATTAATTCACTTTTTTTTTTAGATGGAAATCTGCACCATGACAATAAAAAAGCACAGGTTTTCTTTTTCTTGATTTATTTAAATCAAGTGTCTACCATCTACTGAAAGGAAACATAGAAAAAGGGTTTTTTAAAATGATTAATTAGACAGTCCTTTTGGATTACTCAGGATCAGACAGGGTTTGGGGCTTTCCTACTGGAATAAAACCAAAGTTTAGTTGTTCACAGTCTGATATTGATTTTAGGGTCCAGCAGAGAATGACAAGGGATGTTCCTCTTCCTGCCTTACCTGGAGAAAGGAAAGCTGGAAACTTGTGCTAAAGTCACGATAAAGCAGCAAATTTGAGAATTCTCAGAGGTTGAAGTAAGAGAGGAAATAGTACAGCTAAATCAAGGTGTTTTGTTCCAAGAAAACAAATGTCAACAGGAAAGCACCAGACAAGATTGTACCAGAAAGAGAAATACTGGAATAAATGCCTGGAGCAGGGAGACAGGAGACACAGAGAAAAGAACAGATGAGGGATGATATTTAAAGGTAAAACTACAGATATTTAAAGGTAAAACAACAGACAAGAGGTATCTGAAAGTCTTTCCTAACTCCCTTTCCTAGTGTTCAGTGTAGTTTCTGCTTTTCAGCTGTAATTCAGCAACACAGAAAATTTTGAGACAGAACACAGAAACACTATGAGACACAAACCCTGAAAATGAATCTCATTTAACTTCTGTGTAATCCTCACTTAAGGATCAGGTTTGTTGAGAGGGATCTCCAGATCAGTGCAAGTGTCTGGAGAGCCAAGCAAAGGCTGAAATTCTGGGGCCAAAAGGAGGCAGAGCAAGAGCTGGAAAAGGAGTGGGACAGGAAAGAGCAAAACTTTGGAAACTAAAAAATCAGTAAGCACCCAGCACACAGCAGCAGCGTCACCCACATCAGAAGAAAAGATAGTTCCTCCTGAAGATGAGAAAGGGAAGTCAAGAAGTCATAATCTTCATCTGGATCATCAAACAATAAACTGATTTCCTTTAGATAAAACCGTGTTAACATCTGGATTGTTAATTATAAAGCAGATGACAGTTGAAAGATGTTGTCAATTGTGTATTTAGAGAGGATTCCACTGATTGAAATAATAGACACATAAAGCAGATTCCAGCAGTGTTGCAGAGGAATGAAGTTTAAAACTCTGTATCTAGAAGTGGGTTTTCAGAAGCTATCACATTACACTGCTTGCATACATCCAGCACAAAATTAATAATGGAAACATGCCTGAATCCTTTCAGTCAATATCACTCAGTGCTTCATGGGAATATGATAAAAGCTGTCAACAGAATTATGTAAAGGAGTCAGGATTAATGCTGTCTTTTTGGAAACTGATAGCAAAGTTTCTACTGAGCAAAGCTTTGTTCCTGATACTTTCTGTCCATTCTTGCTCAACTTTTCAGCAGCAGAACAAGTGAACACCCAAATATATTATTTGCTCTTTGATCCTTCCTCCAATAAACACAGCTTGGTGATTGGGGTTTTTTTCAATCTCCTTTTGTTTTGTTTTGCATTTATTGATTTGTTTTTAAGGGGATGAATTGTGCTGTTCGACAAGGCTCGGAGGCTGAAATATTTTATAGTTGTTATTCATTACTCTGAATTTCAATAATCTGTGGCGCCTCCTTGTCCTTTAAAATATTGGCAGCACTCAGTGGTTTATATTAAAATATCTGCGATGCTTCTTTTTAATTTGTCAGACAAGGGATGGCACAGGTGGCAATGCAGAGTAGGAGGATTCATCTGAAACAGAAATAACCTCCAAGGACATTACCCTGCTGTCTGTGTTTATTCAAATCCTCCTGACTTTTGTGAGAACTCCGAGTGCCAGTCCAGGTTCTTTTCACCTTTCCAGCAGTATAAACAATCATTTTCATCTGCTCTGATAAATTCCCATCATTTCCTTCCCACGTTGCTCAGGGATGTCTGGAGGAAGTAAAAATACCCACTCAGTTAAAACCTGACTTAATAAATCAGCACATCCCAAATAACCTTGGAAGTTTAAACAGAGTCTGTTCCTGTTACCACCACCAAGAACAACCAGAGCTGGGCAGATCCCGGCCAAAGACATGAAAATATCAGGCAGACCACAGCAGTGTGACCTAAAACAATCATTACTTCTTTGGAAAGCTGAAAACCCAGCAGAAAAGCAGATTTTTTCAGGTAAATAAACATGTCCAGATTGACTTGGAATCATTTGCATCTGGGCCAGAGGAGTCGTCACCAGAGTACAAATAAATGAGAGTTCTCAGAATTAACATAAAGCCTCATCTCATCTTGCAGCCTGAGAAAAACTAATCAAATCAAATAATTTATTCAAGGAATAGCAACTGAAACAGCTGTCAGCTCAATTAAATGGACTCCTATTGCCAGTCATGCCACATCACTCCTCTCCTGTCCCCAATCCATCCATTTATGTGGTTCTGAGTTAGACACACTCCTTAAAGGTAATTCTGTCTTCTAACCCCATCTCTGCCTCCTTGGAATTTAGTTTTGTCCCATCCAACTCTGTTTCTTGTCTAAGCAGCGTGTCTGATAACTTCCAGCCAAACCTGGTATCCTTTAAGGAGCCCTCAACACTTTTTATACCTTCTCTTGACCTTTAAACTATTATTTTTTCAATTTTGAAATGAAAAGTAATTTCATAAATGTGCAAAATGAAAGGATACGGTTGAGAATTTGAAAAGTTTATAATGTAACAGAGGAATTGTAATAAAAGGTTTGTCACGATAAAAAATAAAATCCCATTTGATTACACAGTTTCTTCTGAAATTATTCAGTCTTTCTTTCACTAAAAAATGAATTTTTTAGCATCATAAAAATTTAAAAATCATTGAATATCGTGTGTGGGAAGGGACCACAAGGGTTATTCAAGTCCAAATTCTGTTGTTATCATCCAGAATGTGAACATCAGCATTATTCTGATATACTATATTTGCAGTATATTTAATCTTACCTGCTTTAGCTCTATGTACTTAAATGAGCAGCTCACAATTTTTGCCAGAGAAAGTTGTGATATTCTTTCCTTGCCAGACTATTTTCCAAGAATTTCCTGTGGGACGTGGCAATTGTGAAATCTGTTGAAAGGAATAAGGGAAATATGAGAAAAACTCATCACTGGGATGATTTAAAACTTTCCCTTCACGAGATGTGTCTGGAACATGGAGATAATGAAATCACACATCCTGATGAAACATCATGGAAGAATAAAACGTTTTACTGAATGTGATGAAAGTAATGTGAGATGATAAAATTTAAAACTCTCTCACAGTGTAATTTGTAAATTTTTATGACCAATATCCAAGCAAGGCATTGCTACAATAATCACTTAATTCCTGAAATTAACTCCACAATCCAATGGCAAAGAGCAGAATCATTTTAATATTCTAACAGTTAGAGGATAGAGTGTCTTACTTAAATACAGATGCACTTTGAACTACCTGCTCTTTCACAATTTGGCTGGAAATTAAGATAATTATACTGCACATTATTATTTTTCAACAGTTGTATGTTATATCCTTATACAGAGATAGGGATATGTTCCAGCCAGGGAAAACAACGTATCAGAAGTGCATAAAAAAATAGGATCTCCTTCCAATTAGGCAGCTAATAAAAGTAGCTGAATAATCCTTTTGAGGAAAATATACACTGCTTTCTTCTAAGGTTCAAATTTAAGACTTCATTTATGTACAGTATTCTATCCAGGAAGAGAAAAGAGAGGGATGTATCCTAGATAAAAATAGAGAGGGATAGGCATAGCCATTGGTTTTTACCTGGTGTGCTATGTTAAGACAGAATAGAAAGAATAAAAAAATTTGATTGTGGTTAAAATTTGATTATCTGGTAAAATAAATTAAAATTTCTCTCTTAAAAAAAAAAAATAAACATTGTGGAGCAGTTTTTAATACCAAGAAACTATGATGCATCTCCATAGGAAACATCATATTATTAAAGGAATTCTGGAGCATTTATTCTGGAGATCAGGATAGATTTCCTTTCATTTCCACCAAACTCTTAATCTGAATTCTGTCAGACAAGAGGTGCTTGCTGTCATCAGCTCTGAGATGACCAAGCTCATTTTCATACAACCCAGCTGGAAGTTTGGGGTTTGTAAAAGACTTGGTGCACAGCAAGGCTTCAGGAAAGGAAACCATGGTGGCTGAAACACAATAAAGAGCTGTAAAAACAAACAAACAAAAACAAACAAACAAACAGACCACTGAATATTTCCAAAATCTGCTCAGCCCAATCAGAAATGGCTTTTCCCTAACCCAAAGCACGGTTCAGCCAGCAGGAAAACAGAGGCACAAAGGGTAAATACAAATAACCAAATAAAAACCTCTCCCCTTTTGTGCTCTGGGCTGTTTCCAATCCCTCTCCTCGGGTGAACAGGTCGTGCAGGAGATGCTCCCAGTCAGATTTGTGCTGTTAGCTGGGACCTGCACTGATATTTCAGCTGCTACCTGAATCAGCCCTCCCGCTCTGCCACCCACAGATTTGACCTTTTGTAACCAAAATACGCCAGGTTTTAAGCACAGCAATTCAAAGGTGACATCTTGGACAAGCTCGAGGCGTCCTTTGTTGTGAGGCTCCTCCCTTGGAAGCTTCATGTGCATAAATTAGGCTGTGTAATTTCTAGGCCTTCAATCAAAAAACAATTTGTTTTCACTGAGTTGAAAAGGATGAGATTTAAATCATCAGGATTTCGACTGGTGTTGGTGGCATGTTCTGGAACATGAGGGCTCAAGGAAGGGACCTCGACTTTCCAGCCTTGGTCATGACAAAAAAATTGTAGAACAGAGCTGGGACAGGAACCAGACTGTTATCTCAGGAGTGTTCTACCTAAATAGAAAATAAATAAATAAGGCAGATTCCTTAGACTCTTTTCCAAAACCATAAGAACAATTTCTTTAGTGCCAAATCTACCAGAGCCACAATTCTTAAATTTGTAGAATTTCTGTTTTGGGCAATTCCTGGGAATTTCTTCTCAACATTTATTTAATAATTACACTTACCTCCTCCTACCACTCTATACCATCCTATTTTTAGCACTTGCTTCCCAAGAGATTTCTTGCTAGATCCATATAGTTTCTTCTTTTTCTGTTTGCCCTGTTACTTTTTTAAGAATTCCTTGATTTTAGGAATGTGATTCTGTCCTCTGTTACTCTTCAAGAGCTCCAACATTTTCAGACATTTCACAGCATTTGCCTCATTCTGCTGCTCTGGGCCATTTTCCTGTAGCAGAGCTGAAGTCTCATACTTGAGGGAAAGGAAGTTTTACATCAGGGGAAGAAAGTCTCTTTTGATTTCAGGCAGGATCAGATAAAATATCCCCCATATTGATCATAGTCCCTAACTGATCAATAAAGCAAAATATTTTGGGATAAAGGTGCTTCTCTCCAAACAAAAATGCTCCAGAATTTCTTGTTGCTGCATCTCTTCAGTGGCTTTACTGAATGTGTTGCAGGCTGGCAGTTTGTATTTCCACAAAAGGCCAACAGTTTCTGTACCAGCACTTGGAAGATCAGTAATTTTGGGTTTGAAATTTGGCTATTAAGTAAAATATGGAAAAGCATAGCTTGAGGCAGAAAGGAAAAAATAAAGATAAAACATCTGATTGTTCTAAAAATTCATTGTTCAGCTCTGTTTCCAGTGCCTGAGTCAGGTGTTGTCAGAATGCTGCATGTGCCATCTATTTCCAGTGTGTTCAACAGGAAGTTCAGGAGAGTGGGAGTGAGATTTGAGCTTTTAATCTCAAAAGCCTCAGAAGTTATTTAAAACTTGACAAATGAGGGGACTGCAAAGCAACTTTAATATCAAGCAAGGTTTTCCCCACATTTTTCTCTGTACACAGTAAGGTTTTTGGATGTATCTATGTTTTCTACCATCATATAGATGTGAAATTAATTCCGTTTGGAGATATTTTTTGTGTTTTTCAGCTCACTGTGAGTCCTTGAAAAATACTTTCCTAAGGAAAAAAAAAATACTTCCAAGAAAAAGCTGTTGAGATGTTGTCATCTACTAAAGTTTAAGGAGATAAAAGAAATTCATCCTACTGAATGTTTCCTTTGGCTGAAGTAACCTTCATTTTGGCTGGTAAAGGTTAAACATTGACACAAAAGGTACTTTTCGGAAGCAAATTAAAAGAACTGGAAAATCTCACAAAAACAAATCACAGGGGTAATTAGGACAGAGTAATTTACTGGATCTGTGCAGTGTAAACCACATCTTTTTAATGTCTAACTCCCTGTTCCATCCCAGTGGGAATTAGCATTTCACGCAGAGATCACAGCCAAGTTCAAGGGACCCTGAATCCCTGCTTGGGAGTTTCCTCTCCAAACTGTTCCATTCCCTGCAAAGCTTTGACTTCTGGAGGATTCTTTGAGTTGATTTTTAACAGGTTTCCTGGCCACACTTTTTTGCTAAAAAGAAGAAAATCTGATGGTGGTTTGTTGGCTTGACCAAGTAGAAACCTCCCTGGCAAGTGACGGGGGAGGAAGGAGCCCCAATCTCCACCTTAAGGAGAGGAAGTGTCAAAGTTATGGAAAAGAGCAATTAATCACCTTTAAGGTGATTTAAAGGTAAATCACCTTTAAGGGCTGAGAATGCAGCATTTGCATGGTTTGCTATTGATATTTGTGTGGTTAAACTCCCCCCATGGGATGGGCAGGGCATTTTGTCAGGAGCTGCTTTATCTGCCAGAGTCCAAGTCATTATCCACTCTGAAGCCTGTTGCTGTTTGTTCCAGTGATAGAAACACCAGGGAATTCTGCTTCAAATTCCTAACTGAATCTGAACTGCTAGTTAAAAATAATAATAATAAAAAAAAAAAGTTGCTCATCTGCTCTGAAAAAAAATATTTAAATATTTCTTAGGTTTTGGAGGACATGCTCTCAACTTTGCAATATCAAATAGTCCATGGCACATCTGCTTTCCAAAGGAAAATCTGAATGTATCTGTATCTGAATGACCAGATACAAATTATCTGGAAGAATTATTTTGTGAACTGACTTGCCTGAATGCTTAGAACAGATTCCCTTTTCACACAGCAGTGATGACTCCAAATTTAACACATATTCACAATCTTATTTAATCAGCAGATTGGCAAAGACATCTTAGGCTTCTCCTGGATTCTCCAAGAAACAGATTCAGGCCAAATCAGGAGTAATAGAGCACAAACATCCTGCTTGCACTCAGGATTAGGAAACTTTGATACTTTGCCTTCCCCAGCATCTCAAATTATTCACTGGAATAGATTTTCTTATACATCAAACCAGATGGGTCACTCCAGTGGTACTTTGGGGATTTGTAGAAGGCAAAGAGCTTTGATCAATCAAACAGGTATTTACACATGACCTGGTACATTTATTTTACTTATGGTAAGTGAATACTTTTTCTTATGAATTAACCTTGCCCTTGAAATTCAGAAATATTTCCCTTTTCGCTAGGATGATAAAATGGTGTTAGTGATAAAATAGTGTTTTAATAAAATTACATTTTGCCAGGGTGAGGAGTGAAAAAAGGAGCTAGAACCTGATCTACCAGATCAGGTAGATCTTTCAGCCATCCTGGTGGGACTGCACAAAGCATCCAATCCAGGTTTCAATTTAAAGATAACATTTTTCACCCTGGCCAAGCGTTGTCAAGTAAATTTTACAAAATCCCCAGGAAATAAAGTGGCAGAAGTGGAAAGGCTATGAGGCTCTGTAAATCTGGGAGCAGGAGGTGGCTGTGAACTGAGAATATAACGGGTGCTCACCCTGTTATTGGTTTTGTTCCTGTATTTATTTCCTCAGCACCAATTCTGGGCCACCATTAGGGATAAAATACTGGAGAACTCGTGTCTTTGGTGTGCCCCAGTCCACACAGCACACAAATAAATGTAATGTCCACACCAGGGTGAAGCTGAAGGCAGGAGGAGATGAGGATTCTTCTCTTTTATGGCTTTTCACTGTGGAGAGAAGAAAAATGAAATGCCCTTTATGAAGGCAATGAGGAAGAATCCTCACAGCACAGTAAAACCACAATGTCTGATGATCTTATATAAATTGCAGCATTGGAAACTCCATCAAAACCCTGTATTAGGAAATTTTTAAATATTGCAAATTGCTGCAAATTAGTTTCTCCAGTGGCTGCCAAAATCATCCAAACCCATGTAAGTGTGCTACAGTTGTAAGAAACTATTTGGAAAAATGTCTTGCTGACTTTAGCTTGTTAACACTCACCAAATCTGATCTGTCAAATTCAAGCTGTTCCAAGTACTCGAACAAAGAGATGAGAGAAGAAAAGTACTGTATAATGGAGAAGAGAAACTCAAACCTGGTAAGAAATCAAAGAAAGAAAAGTGATTAAAACCGTGACTTTCTATGTTTGTATTTTTCCTTTTGAGTGATTACAGATAAAGAATGAAAATTACGTGATTTATACTTTATAAAAAAAAAATTCTTTACTTTATTTACACAATAAAACGAACAGAAAACAGGAGAGCAAGTTGATGTCACCAAATGTTTTTGTCTAGATAAAGTTGAAAAGGAAGGAGGAGGACTGGCAGGAAACTTTGTTCTTTGAGTTTCTGCTCTTTTTAACCAGAGTAGGTTTGCTGATCTTTGTGTTGCTATTTCTGGTGCTGTGAAGTCATTTAAATGTGATGGCATTTCTCATCTTTTCAGCTGGGAAGGATTCATTTGACAGGTTCAGATGGGTGTAGATGGATGTAGGAGGTAGATACATTTTCACCACAATCCAGAGCATCTGAAGGTCCAGTTCAGTAGCCCAGAATTAGTTTAGTGACATTAAAAATCCAATTATCCAGTAGTCCACTGCTCTCATGTTGCTGATCAATCTCTACCTTGATCTTGTCTTTAGCATATATTCTGTCCTAGAAATCCAGGGGTTGATTGACTTTCTTTAATGTGTGTAGATATAACATACACATCTTTATTGTGCTTCAGCTAGTGCATTATTTCTCCTTCAGTTTGACTCACAACATGAAAAGTAGCATTTGCTACTTCTATTTACAGTTAACATTACCAGGAAATAATAAATATTGCTATAGTAAAAGTAATGACTGCTTTCCACACAGATCACCTTTATAACAAAAAAAACCAAGTCTTTGATCTTCCAATGATATTGTAGAGTCTTCACTGAGCCTTTCCAGGCAAGGGCTTTCTGGTTTTCCAAAGAAAAAATTAAATTCTAGGTGAAAGTCACTAAAATTTCAAATTAATTGAGAATGCTGCCATATTGACACTAGTGGTGGCTTTTAAGCAATTGTAGCACCGGGATAATGTGCAACTCTGTGAGATATTTCATTCCTCCTTAATTATAATGCAAATGTTTCACGGCAACATGATTCTGGGAAACTTCAAACAAAAGATTAAACCTTCCTGGGACCACAGAAATGCTCTCCCAATGTTTTCCTGTCTGTGTTCCACAGGCAAATCAGCAAATTCCGACCTTCATCTTCCTGACCTTGTCCTGTGACGGGTTTATTTTGAAGATTTTTGCACAGTCCATTGGATGGGATATTTGGGATGGAACTTCCCCAGCCACACAGGATTTGTTTGTAAACTCTCAGAATTTGCTGATCCTCCACTCTGGGCTGGAGTATCAGTTCTGGATTCATTCTTGGGTTTTCCTGGGCGCTGGTGGCAGGAGTTCAGCCCTGCACTTGTACACATTTAAACAGCTCTGCAGTGCTTCCCGTGATCTCTCTCCAGCTGGTTCCTCCCTGTCTGCCTTTGGCACAGGAGACCTTCATTTCCTCACTGATGCTCAACTGCTTGTTTGGATTCCTGGGAGCTTGTGTGGCAAACACTGCACTCCCCCACAATTCCGAATATTCTGGGTCTGTACGAGACTCTCTGTGGGATGGTGTTTACACTGGAGGTGGTTATAAATAAAAAAAGTCAGTATTTTTTCATTTCCATGATCCACAGATGTATTTAACAGAGCATATTCTGTAGAACAGGAGGGATCTCTTAACTGTAGCTGCTGATTTGGCATTTGCCTTTTTTTCCCTTGAAGGACACAGCAGGGATCAGATTATTTCACAGCAGCCACTCCACAGCCTCAACTGTTTTATCCTTTTATTCTTCTGGACATTGGAATGAAGTTCACACATTCCTAAACTCTGATTTTATTCAGAAATATGGCAGCAACAACCCCAGTCCCTTGGGGTGAGCGAGAAGAGTTTGCAATTTCCAGCAGCAATTTTTGACACCCACCAGGAAACTCGGGGCACTCCACTGCTACCTGCAGTTCCTGCCTTCGGGGAGAGCAGGGAGCAGAGAAACTTTCAGCTCAGCAGCTTCTCATTCTCCAGCTCTGGAAGAGCCAAGCTGCTCTGACAGATGAGCCCAAGTGGAGCAGAAGGGGCTGTGCCCTGGGGAGAAGGTCGGGAAGCTCAGTCAGTGGGGAAGGCAGCCAGCAGTTACTGGAGGATCCTGCTGTTCAGGGCTCCTTGCAGCACTGGAGCACGAGAATTCTGCTTCAGGCAGCTCCAAGTTCCTGCTGCACACAGCCTGAGACAGAGGGAAAACAGGGAGGAGAAGGAGAGCTCTGCCCAGAGAGCCAGGCCCACCCTAACGAGGAACCCACAGAATAAACTCAAAGACCGGATCAGGGAATGGGGATGCACCAAAATCTCCATTTCTGCTGCAGAGCAGATTCAGTGAAAAAGCAGGAAACTTCACAGGAAGCAGCAGGTTGGAAGACAAACACTTGGCCTAGGTCGGGAAAATTCTGGATGGGATTTAATGAGCTCCCCTGGCTGCCACAGCTGCACTTCACCAAAGAGATTTTAAGGAAGAGTGGCTGTTCCCTCACTTTCTCCCAATTAAAAAGAATCTGAACAGATTTATCCTATTTGACTGAACCTACCACAGCTTGAAAAGAAAACAGTTGGTTTATGAAAACGTTGATGGATCAGTAGAAAGAACAGAAGACTTCGGAAGTTTCTTGAATTAGCCTTTGAAAAGGCAGCCAATTTTCATCTTCATTTATCCAGGCACATATGGATGGTTCCATAAGCAAAAAAAAAAAAAAAAAAAGAAAAAAATCCCAAACTCAAAAAAAAACCAACTTAACTTGGTCTGTTTAGGACATGAGAACCAAAATGAGCTGAGAAATCTGGCTCATCACATGTAAAACATGAGTATTTATTCTTTGGAAAGCTTGTCATCTTGGGAGAGCCGATATATTCCAGGTATGCTGTTAAAGATAGGATGTAGAAGAAGTTTTAATCAAATTATGAATCATTAAATAATAATCCTGGAGACTTGTTTGTTTGTCATCAGAATTAGAGGCATGGCTCTAGGGGGTGTCTGCGGTATTGGTGAGTTTTCTGATACAAAATCATGAGGTTTATTTCAATTAAAACAAGGTTCCTTTTTCATCAGGTAAAATTACCTGAAGTGAATTTCTGAAATTCCCACTTTTTTTACCTCAACATCTCAAGGCAAGCTTGTTCTGGGGATTGAAAATCATGACAAATGAGGAAATTGTCATTTAGAGTGAACCTGAAGTTGATTATCCATAGGATGATGTAGGGCCTGTGGTACAAGGACATCTCCTGGTCACTGGGGAGTTCTGGGAAGTTTTGCAGCAGTTTGATTTCATGGGAACTTTCATCCCATGTCTCCTGAATATCAAAATACATGTTGGGCTGTAAACAGATCTCAGTTTTGGATGTAAATATTCAAACCCCTCAAGGCTGAGTTAATAAGTTAGAGAAGCTTATTCAAGGGAGAAGAAAGAGCCTACTTAGGCTGTCAATACAATTCACAAAATGAATTTTTGTGCTCTGTCAAGGGAATGTTGGAGTCAATATCTGCTGCACAGAAAATGTCAAACTCTATAGGAGTACAGAGCTGTCTTTCTTGCACCACTGTTTTTAGAAAGGTGGAATCTCTTCTGCTTTTAAAATGACAGCAATGGTTTGGAAGTTTTTTAACTTGTGTATTGAAGGGCTGTGAAATTTAAGAATTTTTTACCTTTTTTTTTTTTTTCCCCCCAGAGTCAGGGCACATTGCCAGAAGAACAAGGGTTTGCTGAGGAGTGATATGAACAAGACTGAAACAGCAAAAGAAGAAATGAACTGAAAATGCAGGATGAATTAGCAGAGGTGGCAAAGGGCTGCAGTGCCACGTTCCTGATTCATGAAACCCTCAGGGGCAGGGTGGATTGGATTGGAGCACTGGAAGGACAGCATTGATCCAGAAATCACACCTACCTGCAGAGGTGCATAAGTCTCTGACTCCTAAACATTGCACTTGTCAGAGATGAATGAGAGAGGGAGAGGAATTTTAACTGGGAATAAAGAAAGTCAGAGCTGAAATGGGCTCCTGTCCTTGCGGAGGCCTCAGATTCATTCTTTCCTGAGATGACAAAGAGGTGGTGACACAGATGAGCTGCCTCTGCTAAACCAGGGCATAACTGTGCTCTGCCTGGCACCTCTGTCAGCTCAGAGAGGAGTTTGTCCAGGATTTGGGAGCCCACAACCCACTCTAGGGTTGTGACAGCCTGAGTGGGATCCAAGCACATTTGGGTACCTCAGGAGACCTTTCCATGCACTGCAGAGACACTTAACTGCCTCCAGCTTCAATGGAGAGGAGGGAGAGAGGAGCTTTTCCTGCTCTGTACCGAGATTTCCCCTTTGCAGGCAGCACCTGCAGCTCCAGTGAAGGTGCATCCACCAGCACCAGGCATGACAGAGCTGTGGAAAGGTCTGGAAAGGGTTAAACACCCCATTTATAACCATTTCTTTTCATTGTAACGCATTTTCTTTCTCAAACTTAATTCCAGCAATCAGCAAAACCTAGAGTCTTCCCTGTTAGGATATCCTGGATTGGCAGACTGTGCAAGATTTGGGGTAAATCATTTTTACCTCAGAAAAATAACCAGTTGCAAGTTCCAAATGCCTGTTATGGCTTTTGGGAAGGTCTGTGGCATTTCTTTCAGAGGTGAGTATGGACACCTAATGACAGTTTGTCCTGGGAATACTAGCAGGTCTGTAAATCTGGATATCTGGGATGATCTGTCACCTTCCTTTAAGGAATCTTTGGTTTTTCATGGCAGAAAGATTTATCCTGTGCCTGTTCAGCAGTGTGCTTTTAATTCTGCCCAGTCCTTGCAAGTGCAAGAGAATGTGAGTACTAAGGGCAGTAATCAACAAAAATGTGAGTACCAAAGGCAGTACTTAACAAAAACGTGAGTACTAAAGGCAGTACTTACCATAACTGGAGTTAATCCACACTCACTCTGAGATTCTTTCTCCACACTTTCTAGGATTGTGCCCTTAGAATTTTCTTTCCTGGAAATTCGGTCTTAAAGGTCTAAATTGTCTCTCTGAGTCACAGAGGATCTGAAAGCAGGTGCAAGACTCTTTTTTTTCCTCAGAAAGAGAGTAAATTCCTGGCATTCCTCTCCTGCCTAACTCCTTCCAGCCCATCAGATGTGACTAATATTGCTCACATGCTTTTCTTCATGTTTTCCTCTTCTCTTCCTCACAAAAAGCTGTAAGAGCCTGTCCCACAGACCAGTTATCAGTCTCACTAAATTACACTGATAATTAGTCCATGTGGTCCCTGGGTGTGCTCTCAGCTCACAAAGAGGATGAGGAATTTGGTTTAATTGAAAGTCAAGGTTTAGGTGGGGCTGCCTGACCTCATCCTTGTCTAGAGCAGGAATGAGCTGAGCTTTAACTCCCCTGCTCCCTGTTCAGAGGCCCCAGGACCACTTTGTGTCCATCAACACCTGATGACAACAAAGCCACCAAATTCTGCACAAGGCCAGGAGCAGTCAGAGTTTTATCTGTCTTCCCCTGCTCAGGTCAAGGTTTCCCACAATGGCTCATTCACCCCCTTGAGCAAATTTTGCCTGGTCCTTAAGAGAATGAGCAAGACAAGCAGAGTGGGAAGTCCATCCTCACCTGGCCAGCAGCAAAAGCAGCTGCAGATTTCTCATTTGGATATTAGAAGGGAGAAGAGGATCATTATTTACAAACTGGGCTTTGTACGTGCTTTTTAAACTTCACTTTAGATTTTCAGCTTTTGCACCCAGGGGAACAAAATAGGAACCAATAATTTTCATCTTCACCTTCGTGGGGAGAAGCCTGCAAGGAGCTGTTGAATTGCTGGAATTCTCAGCTCAGCTCAGCCTGGTTTGATGGCTGTAACCCCACAGACACCCAGACCTCATGAGCATCACCAGGAGCAAGGATTCCATCAGCCTGGGTGCATTTTGTCTTCCTCAGGTGACTCTGGGCTGTCAGTCACCTAAGCACTGCCTGAACCCGGAATTCTTGGATCTGGGCTAAATCCCAGCAAGTAAAACAACCTTTACAGAAGTTTTCTTCTCTGTGAACAGCAAAATCTTGTGGTTTGGGATTGAAAAATTCAATGTGAGGTTTGACATTCATTGAATACAACAGATCCACACCTGGTATGGATTTGATCAATGTCATATTCACAGGTAAGTGATTTTATTTTTATTTATCATTTCTTTTTTGAGACAGGTCTTCAAACTGTGGCCCATGGTACTTTTCTTACTATGTAATAATAGACTTGATTCCAGCATTTTACATAAATAAATTGTAAAGGTGTTCCTTAAAGCAAGATGCCATATACTGAGATGAGTATATGAGGTCTGAAAGAAATGAAAACTCTGACTTTCAAAGCCATACTCTGGTGGGCTGACATTTAACTTTAATTTTCTGCAAGTCAGTCAAATATATGGACTCCAGATCCCACAGAAGGGACGGACAAGAATTTATGAGACGGTCAAATAGCAATAGTTGCCAATAGTAAAATTTATATTAATATTTGCCCTCTCCAGCTTCTCCAGGCAAAGAACTCTCCAGTGAAGTCTATTTGAATTATACAGAAAGAGAACATGATTATTACAGTCTAGAGAAACAGATTAACATAAAATCATGGATAGCTGTACTTACCCAGGAGAGGGGATAATGGTCCTTTTCTTAAAAAATGACCTAAAAAGTGAAATTTAGTTTTGAAATGTTACAATTAGTTCATCTATTTAAAAAAAAAAAAAAAAATAAAACAAATGTTATGAAATTATTAAACTGTGAATTTTAAAACAACAGGGAAAAGAAATGAATTATTTACTTGAAACTAGACAGAGAAAAAAATAGAAAAAAAAAAACTCAACAAGTTCTTACCTTTGAAAAACAGAGCTCTGCCTCTCCACATGAAGATATCCACAAGCTCCTCCTTTTCTGCTCCTTCTCTTCCACCTGCCCATCCCCAGCACCTGACACCTGCCTCCTCCCAGCTCCATCCCTCATCCTGCTGCTCCCCACAGCAGGAGCACCTTCCCTCTGCAGTGCCTGCAAGCCTCCTTCTCTAGAATTCATTTAAGGGCTGGAGGAATCGCCTCGAGCAATTAAAATCAGGAAATCAAACAGAACAGTTCTCCAGATAACATTTACCAGCCTCCAGCTGAGTGAGAATGTCAATATGGCTTGCTGGGGGTTCATTTGGAGCAGAGGAAACGAGTTTAAAAAAATCACAGGAAGCCCCTGATTCTCCCACAGCAAAACAATCTCTGAATGCAAGCAGCAGAAGCAAATAAATCATGGGACGTGGCCTTTGGAAAGGTCACAAAATAACAAGTGGTTCAAGATTAATTGGTATTGGCACGTCTATTGTAAAGAGAGGGGAAAAGTGATCAATGATCAAATGACACAAAGAGCCCCAGAAAATGCATCCATCAAAAAAGAAGTGGCAAGGCTGAGGGAGTCACCTCTGGTGCGAGCAGAGGAATGTGAGAGTGGGGAGGAGGAGAATGATTGGAAACAGAGTTTTTAGGTTGGGAAATGGTGAGTGGGTTTTATGGTGATAATAACACGTTAAAAGAAAGTTCAGTGGAGAGACAAAGCTTTAGAGAAAGGGGAAATTAAAGTTACAACCTGCAAATCCTAGAAAACTTGAAATGTTCAAAAAAAAACTCCCTTGGAATGCAGGGATGGAGAGAAAATACCAGCAAAGAATCATTATCCAATGAAGCCAGATTCTGACAGGTAAGTGGGATTGCTTGTTCACATGAAAAAAAAAATCAACAAAATGCATTTCCATGGGACTCGGAGAGGTTTCTTTTTCTGTTTGGTTAAAATTAATTTTGCATGTTAGAAAGATCCTTTAAAGTGCCAGGGCATGTGAGCCCCTGAGTGGCTTCTGGTGCATTTTTGTGGCAGTGAAGTCACAGGTGAATGATAAAATCCCTTTATCAGGGATTAATAATAATAATCATCATCATCAGGGGACTGATTTCCCCTGGGCTTCCCCATTTACTCACACAGAATGCCAGGATGGTGGAAGTTGGGATGGGCTCTGGAGGCTCCACCATCTCATGAGGAGATCTCCTTGCAAATACCACAGTGAAAACTTTTCCGGGTTAAATTCTGCTCCCAGGTATCCAGCAAACAATTGCACAATAACTCTTGGTACCCAAAAGTGGATCCCAGCCTTTCTCTCCTAAAGTGGCTGATGCTGGAGGAGCCAGACTCACCCACCCTGAGGTCACTCTGGTGGGCACCAGGGCACTGGGGTTTGTGTAAGGATTAAAAATTGCTTTCAAGAGAAGTTTGGAGGGCCAAAGCACCAAGATCAATTTCTTTCCAGACACATACCACAGCAATAAGATTAAAATATTCCCCCCCTCCCTGCAAGGCAAAAATAAACAGGAGGAGAAAAAGGAATAAGGTGATTTGTTTTTTTTTTAATCCACAACTAGTGAGCTGTATTAGCTCAAAAGAGTTTTAGTAAAGGCTTAAAAAGTATTTACTGAGTTAAAAAAATAAACATTTTTCAGCTTTTATAAAGTGAATTTCCCGCTCTCAGCTGGGCATCCAGTGGAAAAAAAAAATGTAGGGATTAGGACTTGATTGAGGACAATACCTTGAGGCACCTTTACAACCAATAATGTGTAAAGGACACAGAGTTTGGTTAATCCCATTCCCCTACTGGTGCATGTGGAGAGGCACAAAAACAAAAACATGAGGAGATGCCCTCAGGCCTTTTCCAACCAGAACAATTCCATGATTCTGTATTTTCCTGTTGCTGGTGATGCAGTACTTGGTTTGGTGATTTTTTTTTATTTTAGCTTTTTGAGTTTTAAATTGGCTAAAACGTTTCCCATTTAGTTTATGAGAATATTTAGGGGGAGTGCTAAATTCCATGCTGGCTTTTTTCTCTCTTTCAAAGGTAACTTTCAGATTAAATTAGAGTTTACAGGATCCCTTTAATTATCTCCATACTAACAGGCTGTTACACTATTAAAACACAAGCAGTAAAACCCTACTTGATGGAAGATAATTTTCTTATGCAAATGACTTTGGTTATGAGTAGATAATTTATAATCATAAATACTAAATTCAAACAAACAAAGCTTGAGCATTCCAGAGTGCAGTGGGGAATGGAGATTGCAAATCCTTGTGTGTCAGGCTTATAGGAAAAGGTTGCTCCCTTTATTGCCTTTCCTTTCTGTTTCATCCAGACTAAAAGCAATTAAAGAGAATTCAAGGTGTCATCCTTCCCTGTTCATACTTAACAGCTCTTCTGGAACTGAAGCATTTTTGAACCACAATTTTTTATTTTTTTTTTATTTTAATTAAACAAGCACATTTCTGAAAAGAAAACTCCTCTGCTTGCGACAGTTCTAAAATAATTGGAATTATGTAGAATGTAGAACTGTGTATTGATGTGCTCTTTTTCCAGCTGCATCTCAAAAAATTGTTCTTGCTTTATTTTTTTTAATTCCGCTTCTTCGTATTGTTGCATTTACAAAAGGTAGGATTTGTGGTAAAATCAATGAATTCTGAGAAACTCAAACTTTACCTTTCAGATGTTCTAACTTGCTGCATTATCCCTTGAAATTTAATAGCCAATTATTCACTAGGAACATTACCAGGAGCCACAAAAGGCCTTGTTTTATTGCAAATTATTCCGTTGGTGAGGGGATACAAACAGTATTATTTATATATAAAGTATAATTTGGAGCCTTTTTTTGCTGTAATCCAGATTATACTCATTTCAAATGCACTTCTCAAAGGGAAAGCAAGAAAAAGCCAGGTGTGACCACTCCTAAATAAATCTTACCTTGTAAGCCTGAGATCCCACTGGTTTGGCTTTTTCACTGGTTTGATTTCCAGCATTTTCCATCATGGTAGAACTGGTGCAAACTCCAAAAATAGGAATCAGAGATTGTTTTCATTTTGAAGGAAAAAATATTCATAAATAGTCAAAATATTCATCACAGGATGGTTCAAAAGCCACGACTTCATAGAATCACAGGATGGGTGAGATTGGAAGGCATCACTGAATTTTCCTCTTGTCCAATCCCCCTGCTTCAGCTCATTTAACTAAAAACTTTATTTGCTGCAAACTTTATTTTCCTTCTTTCTCTCTCTTAGTGCAGGATTTGCAAGTTGTTCTCCGTGTTTATGCAAAAGCTCAGTCATTTCTCCTCAGAAATGCTGATTTATTTCCTCTGGAAGAGCAGAAATTCCTGGGCAAGAGGAACTAACCAGATCTCTCTCTTAGATTTCAACTTTTCTGAAAATGATGGCTGAATTTGGCACCACGTCTCTGAGCGTGGAGCACCTCTGTCCTGGGGTGCCCAAAGCATTTCTGCCTTTTCAAAAATGACACCAAAAGGTGAAAACCACACCTAAACTCATTTTCCCCGTGTCACTGTCACTGCCTACAAGACCAATCGAGAAAATAATTTCAATAAAAATCAATTAAATATGCAACAAATGGCTCCAAATCCAAGAGTGATATAAAACAAGGATGATCGCCAGCTGGTTCAAATCTTCCCTTAATTTGAATTTCCCTTAATTTCCCTTAAAATTTCCCTTAATGAGGCAGCTCATCCCCGGCCTGGAAACTTGGAATTTGCAGTGACCAAATATCTGTTGCCTCTGGAAGATGAGCTGGGAGTTTACACAAGAAGCAAACAGCTCTCCCTGATTAATTTATTGAGACTAAAAGCAAAAAACTCTGTAAATTAACCACAAGTTCCCAACTCAAATCCATCTGCTTCCTTATGGCTCAAGTGGAGGATAAAAAATGAAATAATTTACTAAATCTAAGAGGAGCCACAGTGAGCGGAGGAAATTGGTTCATGAATCTGAAAGTTGGATTTTAGGGGTAAAACTACATAATAAAAAATGTACTTGACCTCCAAAGAGATTCTTGGTCAAAATATTCTAGGAAAGAGAAGGAAAACCCCTCAAACAAAACATTTGTGCTCTATTTAGTTTTCTTCAAGTAGAAAGCATTTCAAAACTCTGACCTGGTGAGAGATAGATGAGAAATTTGTTTAAAGTTTTGTGATTTTGTTAGAAATGTCTAAATTTACTACCAGCTACCACTAACTTTAAGTATTTTTAGAAGTAAGTTTTTATTTCAGGAATTTAATAGTCTGTACATGAAAATTTAAACAGAGAAGAGGTGTGGGGAAAAGACAAAAAATTACTTTCAAAGCATAAATATCTGGTTTTTGACTTTTGGTTTCTGACCTTTTGACCATAGGCTTGGGAAATGAAGAAGAAAATGTAAAATATAAATTGAACCTAATATTTAAAAAACCAGCAAATAATCTGGACAGGGTGGATAAACAATGGTTTCATCTCTGTGGTGATAATCAGAACATTTTTCTGAGGCTGTGTGAGTGCCCCAAAGTCTGTGTTTAATATTAACAAACACATTGTGGCAGGAGCACTCTGGAGAAAGAAATCAAACAGGGACTGTGTGAGAAAGGCCAGCACAAAGCCCAACTATTGAATACAAAAATAAATTCTAGCAATAAACTCCTTTTTCTTGACTCAAGAGGTAGTTTGGTAGCTCCTGTTTCAAAGAAAAAGCGAAGAGTTTATTGCTAAAATTATAAAATCATAGTTTATTATAAAATCACAAGTAAGTGTTCCCTGTGATGTGGATTTTCTGTTTCCCCTTCTTTAGAATGAGAGCATTTTACTGAATTTAAATATTATGTATTTTATATATGCACATATATCAGAGAATCACCAAGGCAAGAAAAGTTCTCCAAAATC
Organism: Phainopepla nitens; assembly: GCA_013400175.1. Classification (NCBI taxonomy): domain Eukaryota; kingdom Metazoa; phylum Chordata; class Aves; order Passeriformes; family Bombycillidae; genus Phainopepla; species Phainopepla nitens. The sequence continues at coordinate 784,591 of VXBQ01009680.1, forward strand.
ATCAAGTCCAACCTTCAACCACCATGGCCACTAAACCCCATTTTGTCTTAAATCCAGTTCTGATTAAAATTTTTGAAATTCATCTCACACAATCTCCAGAAACTTCCTTAATGGGAGTCCAGTGAAGGAAAAAAATAGAGGTGAATTCTGTGATCAGCATTTCAATAATATAAAACCAGATTTAATTGTAAAATCTTATGAACATATGCCATTATGCCTTGGATTTCACACTTAATGTATTTTCAACGTGGTTAAATTAAGAAAAATAATTAAAGTCAACTGAATAACCTTGATAGCTGGAAGTTGGAGAGCTGAATTAGTAGTTTTTGTTGCAAATTGAAATATTAAGTCCATCTGTTTTCCTCTGAAGAAACTCCTGAAATTTCAGGATTTTTAAATTAATTTTTCTATGCAATTAAAAACTTAGTGAAAACCTACACACTTCTGTCAGTTTTAGCAGCAAATGATTTTTAATAGTAAATAATTTTAACAGTAAAATTAGTAATTTCAAAACCAAACACCCACCAACAGGAAGGAAAACTGAACCCTGATCATTGTTTCAGCTGTAATTGTAAAATTAATATAAATATAATATAAATTAATACCACTGGATTCCACCAAAGAAAGGACTGCAGAGTTTGGAAATCCACATTTTCCATGCAGGAAATGAAAATTTCCTTTCATAATTTGCTCTTAATAAACTGCTGAAACTTCTGCACAAATTAACTATGGAAAGAGTGGAAACAACTGTGCTTTATGGCACATCCTTTGGAAAATATACATTAATATATACATAAATACATATAAAATCATGTGTGTGTGTTTGTGAGTCGATATCTGAGCCTAGAGAAGTTCCAGATAATTTATCTCACAACACCCAAATATAGCAAATATCTGAGATTTTTCATGCCAGAGTAAATGAGAACTTTGAGGCCCACCTCCCCAGAGTTCAATTAAAGCTGGACTTGGAGACACTGAAATCAGATTTTTGTGCAACATTCCAGCTCATTTTCTAAATAAAGCAGAAAGTAATTTATCCCAGGCTCTGTGCTCTGCATAATGAACTTTTTCTCTTTGTTTAACAACCTTGTCTTGAAATCAGCTGGCTCTAGGGTGGATTTGCACCAGGTCAGGGACAGGAGAGCCCAGAAAGTTCCATCCTGTGCAAGCCCTAAGCAGGATTTAATGTTCAATAAATCTTCACAGTGTGAGGATTTCATTTAATTTGTTTATTTATATATTTTAATATAAAATATAAATAAATA
>VXBQ01009682.1:8434-24442 GCA_013400175.1 Phainopepla nitens
CGTAAGGCAAAGGATATTGGATACCAAAACTCACTCTTGGGATTTCTAGTTCAGTGGATGCCATTGCTGATACACAAATCAGGCACTATTTTTTAAAAAGCTATGTCACATTGGTATGTCAGGATGCTGTAACTGTATAAAGTTTCTTGATTCTGTCCATTTTGATAGGGCAAATACTGGAATAATTGTACTTGAGATCAATAGTTAAAGAATTCTGTGTTATCCTCTGTCCTCTGACTAAACTCTGTGCTTTTAAGCATTTAGCTCTGCTAGTTCATTGTCTGTATTAATTAGTAGGCTTGTTTTTCTCTGCTTTAAGATCATAGAATATGTGACATCCTATTCATAGAGGTACAGTTCTAGACAAATCTGACACTTAGTTGTCACTGTAACTGACAGGAGCGTTCAATTTGTTCCTAATTTTAAATTTTTTCAGAAAGAAAAATAAAATCCCCTAAAGTAATTGTTTTCTTTTTAGTCAGTTACAGCAGCAATAAGAAAACTTTCAAGGTAATAAATAGTATTTGTTTGGCGGTTGAACCTACTAATAATTATTGATTAGAATTTGAAAGCCATTTTTGTATTTTCTGGAAAACTTAGCATGTTTACATGGGATTTTCTTCCTCTTTTCTAGTGGTGACAAGCAGAAATGATGTATGTAAGAAGCTTGTGGAACTATATCATCAGTGAAATAAATATTTAGAGGTATTTTGAGTACTTTATTGTCTCTCTCCTAAGAAGAAACATCCTTTAGATTAGAACTACATATTTTTTCATCACTCGAGGGGAAGGTGGGATTCCTAAACAACCTGAACTAGATTGCCTGTGCTTTGTATGCTGCCTTCTATGCAGATGATGAGGACAGGCAAAGGTGCCCCAGGGCAACTAGCTTTGACCCACCCAGCACTCTCCAAGTCCCTGTCAGCATGGCCTTGCAGAAATAATCAGCGTACCACGAGGTGGAGCTATTAAATGCAGTTAACAGGGTCCCGTTTTCTCTTTTTCAGCTCAATTCATTTTTCCCCACGCTTAAATTTCAACATGGGCTGCTGCTGCTCTTCTCTTTGTATTCATAGTGCTAGAGGTGCAGTGAGGCTTTCTTTTTTTCTTAAGGGTTTATCCGAGGGCTGTCTGGGTCTACTTTTACTGTCGATTTAATGCAAGAGCCAGAGTCAAAATTTGTACTCTTGAGGTTACATCCCTTATATACTGTACCTTGGAAGGCGGACAGGTCCCACACAGTGCCCTGGGATTTGTTATTGCTGAGCTGGAAGCAGGTAAATATGGCTTTAAACATTATATGTTTAAATATGTTACTTTAAACATTAATCCATTGTCTGGCCTAATATGGTAATACTGACAGTAGCTGGAAAACTTGCATCAGACCTCCAGTTCTTTAAACAGTGACAGTGTGGTTAATTTGTTCCTGTTGACAAGTGGCTGAAACACATCAGAAACTCATACAAATGAAACAGGAGGAAGGCGCAGAAAAGGCAGAGCTGCATCACCTTTGGAAGAAGACGCTCTGGTTACTGAAAGTCAGTATGCAGAACGACGTCAATACGATTGAAAAGTAATGTGTCAGACTCCTGCTCATCTAGATACATATATAGGTACAGTGCAGCTGGACTTAAAATGGAGCCTTAAAAGTCACGAAGATCTTGTGGCTATTTGTCTCTTTAAGGTTAATTTGTATTAAACTGGGTGATTTGGCCTCTTGTCTTGCCTTGCGTGCCACCCCCGTCCCCTCTGGCCGCGCTGGGGTGCGGGCTGGCAGCCAGGCCGGGCCGAGCAGCGCTCTCAGCCCCGGGTCCCCGGGAACTGCCGCCGGCACCGGGCACCGTCCCCATCAGGGCCCGCGGGGCCCGAGGCACCGGGGAGCCGCTGAAGGGCCGGTGGGGCTGAGGGCACCGGGGCTGCCACGGCGGGGACAGCGCCTCTGGAGGCACCGCGCTGCTNGGCTGTGTTCCCTCTGTATCTTGTCCTTCCCCTATATGTGCCGAGTTACCATTGTGCCTGTATATAGTTATATCTCTGCCTGTCTCCAGTTCTACCTCAGTATGTATGGAGTGGTAGACCTATACACAGTTCTATGTCTTTACTTACAGGGGGTACTTTTGTCATTGTATAGCTCTGCACGGGTTTACGTTGTATAGAGCCATTTTTATACGGAAGTCAATGTACTTACACAATGCAGATTGTTATCTTTATCTATGCCTCAATTCCTGTGTAAACCTGCGAGTTTCCTTCTAGCTCAGTAGTTATTTAGAGAGGGCCAGGGGTATTTGTCACTCTCCCTCCATACATGGCTCTGTACAGGTGCCACTTTGTAACCTGTCAGTGATCAGATTGTGTGCACTGGTAGTGATCTTTGTCGCTTGCCGTGGAGTCAGCAGATTTGTAATTATGTGCAGTAAGCTTGCAACAGAACTTGTAATTGCATGTAAGCACTGCAGATACAACATGCTGTAGTACATTTCCTTTTCCAACTCGAGCTGCCTTTGGTGCACTTCTCTCTGGGAGCAATCAGTGAACCTTTGGAACTGAAACGGGTGTTAGTTGTGTCATTGGGAGCAATTAGCAGATGCCTGCCTTAGAATGCAGGAGGGTTTTGGCAAGGAGTGCTGATGGGGGCTGGGGGAATAAAGGCAGATGTGCCCAGCTGATCCCCTGGTTGTGGAAAGACGGGGCAAGAACCTGTAGTAAGGTCTGGGCAGGTGGCGGAGCCACACGGGGAAAAGGCACTGCAAGGGCCTGCTAAGGAAAGCTCCAATTGCCATGGGGAAAGTGGGCAAAGGAAAGAAAGCCTCAGTCCAAGAAGGCATCTCCCTTCTTTCAGGACATCCCAACCCAAATAGCTCTATGCTTCTAGGCCTATCTCATGTCCTGTTTTTTGGGTTTGAACATGGGCAAATCACCTGCCCATCAAGAGCCACCCTTGATTTTTTCCCTTGGCCTCTACAGCTGGAGGCAACCTCCTGCCGCCAGGGCGAGCACCAGGAATGCAGCCAGTGTGCTGCCTAGGAAGGTCGGCTATGGGCTCTCTAGCAATTGAGTGCAGAGCACAAGCCTGTGTGATGGAGGTGTCCAGTTGCACTCTGAAGAGATAGGACACCTTAACACACACTGGGACCCTTTAGACAGCCTTGACTTGGGCGTAGGAACATGCAAAGGAGCAGCACTGCATGAATCATGGCCAAAAGTCCTGTGGCTTTCTCCCCGAGCTGTGGAGGCCTTAGGGACAGGTTGCCTGGTAGCAAGGCCTAGGCCTGCCCACCTGTCCTGTCCTCTGCAGGTGCTGTTGCCATTGAGTGATGCAGGGGATAGGCTGAGTTGTCGCCTTCTAGCCCATAAAATCAAGAGCCAAACAAGACTGAGATGATCAAAAGCAGTTACCGTTTCATGAGGCTCCTCCAGGTGCACTTGTGGCCAAGTGCACACATGATGCAGGGCTTCGGCACTTGTAGGAGTTTTGCAAATGAGCATCACAGACAAGAACCTCAGTTAGAAGTATAGCTAATGAAGTCATTCCCTCTCTTGGTTTGGAGCCCTGCTGAAGCCTCTGCCTTGCTTCTGGCCCCCCACTGGTTGTGTCAAAATACATGGGAAAGTGAAATGGCCTTAGTTCACTAAGAAACAAGATTCAAAGAGGATTCCAGGAATGTGTTTGTTTAACAAGGTAGGAAAAGCACTGCAGTTAGCTAAGAAACTAGAGATTTAGACATGATTTGTCTACAAAACTACCACTAGATGAGAAAGAAGTGAAAAGCAAAACTCTTTTGGCATCAGAATATCCCCTCAGATAGTAGGCAGAGGGCATGCCACTGGCAGGTAAGGCTCCTTGGTGGGATGCTTGTGCTGCAGCCAGGCAGAGGGACTTTGAGGGGCTGGAGGAGTGAGAGGTGACTTGTCCTCCTCCAGGAGGAACTGGTGGTCACCAAGCTGCGGTAAGAGCCTGTGAGCTCAGCTGCCTTTGCCCCATCCCTGTCCCTGGGCCTGGGCACAGCTAGTTTTGGCAAAGCCCCAAGCCCCTTGGTGCTGGATGCACCAGTGTGTGTCCCAACGTCAGCGGGGTGGAGACAGGGGACCAACCACTGCTCTGTGCCAGGGGATACCAGGAAGGCCATCTGTAGCTCACTGCCTTCTTCTGCTCTCTGCAGCCTGGGCACCACCCTGTGCCCACAGCTCTACCTAGCCAGTAGTAAGTAGAGCAGCCCAGTGCAGCAAAAGGAATTTTGCACTCTCATTAAATTCTGGGTTATGCAGGGTGTCAGTAATGATTCCATAGGGGCCTCAGTGGAAAACTGCAGTGTTTCTGCATGCATTTTACACCAAAAGAATATATCACGGGGTGGAGTCTTCTCAGTTATGTAGCTGGACACTGAGTCAGACATGGCTAGTAGAAGGCTGTGGTCTCTTTCCTGTGGGAGCCACCAAGAAAAGGCATTTGGTAGAACATGTGTACCTGGGCAGGGCACACAGATGGCCCCATATTGCCTCCCTCACTGCACTCTGGCCCAGACAGGAACTTGTGGTTGGAGATACAAGCCATGCACACATTGGAACATCCTGTTTGGTGGGCTGTACTGATCACCGAACCCACAGTTAAAAGCAGTGATCTTCAGGAACTGTGCTGTTCCTAGAAAGATCCATTGCTGCTCTCTGGTTCAAGCACAGTGGAGTCACTGGCTGAGGATTCTGCATGTTGGAAAAGGAGGGTGGCAATAAGGCTACAGCACACCCCAGCACTACCCTGCAGCTGGCCAAGTCACTGGCCAAATCTGGGTCCTTGGGCTGTTTGGCCATTCTCCACCTGCCCTCCCCCCCCTTCTCCATTTGCAAACCCCCAAGAGCTGTGTCAGTGTTTATCTGGCAGCATCTCTTACAAGGGTTCAGCCTCTCAGATGTTGTAGAACAGGTCTGATCATAATGAGAACATTTCAGCTCCAACGGGATAATTGGAAATTGGATTTTTCTTTCCGTCGTGTCCTTTGGGATCTTCTACAATTGAGCTATTGGATGTTTTGATGGATAATTGTGATGGTAGTGCTGGTGGTATAATAATGATAATGAGGATGATCATAAGTATTTCTTGCAGTTGAATAGCAGCCTGAGACAGTTATTTGGGAGAATTTTTATTAAAAGCTCCAGCATATGCCCAGAACAAACCCATTATCCTTGGAATGGAGCTGATAATGGAAAAAATTATGTTTTTCTCACTTCTATTCAAATTACTCACCTTAGGCAAGCAGGGAAGAGACTTTTTCTGGTCCAATTTATTTAATTTTTTTATTTCCAAAGGCTTTGTAACTTTTTACACAATAGTCAGCCACCATATTCCCTTGAGTTTGGGACACCATCAACCTATATTTAATGCCCGTAGAGATCCTATTGGGGAAATCTCATGGTCACACAAAGAAGTCAGCTGGTTGCTGCTTGTACTGGCATTCAAGGCTCCCTTTGGCCAAATCTGTTCTAACAACACCTCAAAGGCTCTGCCAAACTTCTGCTGTGTAAAAGAACATTTGTGCTCCCACAGCCTGCAGTGTGCAAGGGTGAAACAAAGGCTCAGGGAGGTGATGTGAGAACAAATTTGTCATTGTCTGGATGATTTCTGCTAACCAAGCCATTCTTGTTTGTGACTTACCCTCTTCATACCCAACCTGATATTCTCTAGCAGGAAAAGTTATGCCAAATGAAACACTAACACTTGACTTTGACTGCTACAGGGTGAGGCCTGAGGAAGAAAGAACTGGCTGAGCCATGCAACTTGTCTGTTGCTGAATTAGAATAGAGAAAAGAGATTAGAGATTAGAGACTATGCAGGACTAGACTAGAATAGAATATTTCATTTAAAAGGGACCTACAACCATCATCTATTCTGACTCTCTAACTTCTTCAGGGACGACCCAAAGTTAAAACCACATTAAAGACTCCGTCCAAATGCCTCTGGGACACTGACAGGCTTGGGGCATCAGACACTTCTCAAGAAAGCCTGTTCCAGTGTTTGGCCCATCTCTGAGTAAAGAAATGCTTCCTCATAGCAAGTCTGAACCTCCCCTGACACAGCTCTGAGTCTTTTCCATGTGTGCTGTCATGAATCCCAGGGAAAAGAGGTCAGCACTTCCCTTTCCACTTCCCCCAGACAACAGTCAGTTTGTGAAGTTCCACACGGACAAGTTTTCTACCAAAATGCTTTCTTTGAGCAGGGGTGTCAGGATACTTCCAATATTTAGTACAACTTTACTTCAGGACAAAGGTGGAGTGAGAGGAGACATGGAAGTATGAGCAGAGAAGAGACAGGCACGGTGAAGCTGGGAAGAAACAGATGTGATCTGTGCTCAAATGTCACCTCTTTGCTTGTATCCTGTGCCTTCAAGTTCTCCTAAAGTCTCACAGTTACAGTACCAGGAAGGCTTTGGTAGGGAAATGTCATGTTCCAGGCTCAATCCTTTCAGCAGTAGCCTGGGGGTAAAGTACAATGGTGTTTGTGTAGGTTGAGTTTTGCTGTTGCACAACCCTAAATTGCACATGTGTAGAAACTGCAGTGCCATCAGCCTACATTGTCTTCTGGTCCATCAAGGGATTTTCCATATCAGGATAGGAGAGCTCCATTTTTTGGGAAGATGTGCTTTTCATGACCTTTCAAATAAACTGAGGTATAAAAAACCCAAACAAAAACCCCAAAACAAAACCAAAAGCAAAACAAAAAAGCACAAAAAGACAATTAAAAAAAAAAGAAGAAGAAGAAGAAGAAAGAAGGAAAAAATAGAACAAAACTGAACACAGGTACCCCCACAAAGGAGTTTGTCTTTTGTCAAAGCAAATGTGATCCAGTCCTGCCACCAGGGTGACCTCCGCTCAGCCATTCCAGTTTGTCCAACCTCTCTCCTGTCTAAACCACAAATAACTTATCAGCAGGGGACCTGAGACTTGTGGCCACATCAACATGTTACATCCTTGGTCTGCTCAATTTTTTGCAGGGTTTTAACAGGCTCCACAGAGAAATTCCCCCTCTTCTCTATAGCTCTTCTCTTCTACATCCCTCCCTTCTGTGCAATGCTTGCAGAGCAGGTCAAGCAAGTAACACATTGCTTAGGAAAGCTCCTGAACATCACTGGGGTGCCATTTTTTACCTACTTTCAGCCTGTTCTGCCTCTTTTACTCCACTTTAATGCCACCTGTAAAGAAGAAAGAGAAGCATAACATCATGTGAACAAGTTCACCAAAACACTGAGTTTTAGCTTGCTAACTTTTTGAGACACAATGGGCATATCTTGGTACTTTAGTCTGTTCTTTTTAATCAACATTATAATATCCAAAATGCACAAAAATATACTTTCAAAACAAAAGACTAAAATTCAGCAAGGTCCTCCAGAAACAAATGAAAACCAGTCAACCAAGAACAAACTGATTGCAGCTGTGCCTGAGTGCTGCGTCTCTTTGATGGAAATCACTAGACCTTGCATGTCAAGGGATTTGTCAATTGCTGCTTCAGTGCTGTCATAACTCAAGGAGGATGCTGAAAATCTGACAGCTCCTGGTTTTTGAAGGGAGCTCAAGGATTTTGTGTCCCTGCCTCCAATAAAAGGAAGCAAACCAAGCGAAATCTGGAAAGCTTAGCACTGAAGAACCTCAACCTTGACATTTCAAACATAAATGCTGAAAAGAGAAGTGCAGTATTGCAAAAGACTCTGTGATTAAAGTTGAGGTCATTTTAAGCGCTTGCATGCACTAAAGGACTTCCCATGTAATTTGAATGCCTGGGAAATCAAGCATTCATTGATTCCATTAAAATATAAAAGGTATGCAAGCAATCACTGCTCAGTGTGCAGACATCCATCTCTTTTCAAAACATGTGCTATCATTTGACTCAAAAAAAGTATTGCAGAGCATTCTTTGCTTCTTCCTCAAATGGACACATAAACAAATAAAAAAGAACATTTTGCATCTCATGAGAGTGGCAATTTTCTCCAGGTTACAGTATAAGAATCTTGAGCATCTCAAGAGTAATAAATATATAAAAATTATTTAGCTACAGTTTCCATACACTGATTTTCTATCCTTTGACATTACTGACACAGCTGCAGTGACAGGAGTTGCTGTCATGGTTGGGTATAAGGAACGATGTTCATGGACACGTTTTTCACATGTGACCCATCTTCTGGGATGTTAGCCCAAGTGATTAAGATGCCTGTGTAAATTAATTAATTAATTTTAACAATTAATTTCTTTGGTGTAACACCCTAAATACTGTTAGTATCCAAATGAATTACTGTTAAGTACTGCAAAAAGCATATCACAGATGTTTGAAATTACAATTTTAATAATAAAAGTAAAAATATTTAATCAAGCCCTGGGATATTCTTGGGGAGCTTGCATTTTGGGGTTGTTTCTGCATTCCTTGCTGACTTCAAAAGCCTACTGCCTTCAGGGAAGATAGAAAAAAAGAGTAGGGTAAGACTCTAAGAGAATTTGGCATGGCTACTAAATGCTGAGGGGGAGTTCTCTCTGACTACTGTGAGGCTCTCTAAGACACAGGCACACTGACAGGAGCTGTGTCAGTTTTGGTTCAAAACCGGGTGGAAACACCAATTTCATGTAGTGGTTTGGATTCACCAATTTCAATTTATTCATTTTTTGCTGTGAGATAGGATTAGGAGAAGAGCAAAGCAGGCTCAAACGTAAATGGTATAAAGAAAGCTTTTATTAACAAGCCTAAAAAGAATAAAAAGATTCAGAATAAAACGTTCAGACCACTTCTCCCCTCTCCCACAACCTCTTCTCTTTCTCACTGACAATGTACAAAAACAACTCGGTCACCATCTTAAGAATAGTCTTTTTTCTTCAGTTCACTTAGGGAGAAGAGTCTCCCTTGTGGCTACAGAGACTTCTCCAAAAGAATAAAAACCAGTTCTCTCGTGGCTTGACTTTTCCTGAATGGCAGCCACCTGGTAATCTGCAGTCATGAAGTCCTTCCTGTCTTTGCAGCCTTCCCAAAGCTGTGCTTCTGGGCCATGTCAAACTCATGGGGTATTACTTTCAAGGATGAGCTCTTGAAAAGCAAATGTTCTTTTCATCTGTCCTTAACATCATCTTCATCTCTGGGAACAGAGGTCTTCTTCTTCTTTTTCCCTCAGGGCAAACGGTCTTCATCACTCTTCTCTCTCTCTGTTCAAGCTTCTTATGGAATTATAGCAACTTCAAAATCTTCAACATCTATTTATTCAGCCCAGATGCTTTTGCTCATGGTCTACAATTTGAACACTCCACCTCCCCATGTTTTTCCATGATTTATAGGGATATTCAGTGTATCACAGTCCATCCCCATAGCTAACAAGAGGATTTTCAGCCTAAACTTAAGGCATCTCCTCATTCTCCTTCCATCTGGGACCCAACTCCTTCACTGACCTGAGTGTCTTAGTAATATAAAATTTCAACTTGTTTTATCTGAAATTACTTTGTAAGTAGGGAAAACTTGAATAAGAGAGTGAATGGCACTGGGAAACAGGGAGGCACACACACCAGGAGTTTGAAGAACTTATAATTTGACATAAAAGGCCAGTGGGAGAGGGGGCAGGTGATTTCCAGCCCTCTTCCTCTACAACACACTCCAGTTGAGACACAGATAAATGCATGAGTCTGTTTAGATAAATAATATGCTATCATTAGACCAAGCAGGAAGGAAAGTCAATAAAGCACGAAACCAAATGGAATTCAATGAGGAAAGCAGATAAAGGGAAACTGAGGCAGGGCCATCAAGATATGTTTTGTCCATGCTGCTTGAAAGAGAAAATCATTCTATCCCCAAATTAAAAACAAAGCAAAACAAAACAAAAAACAAAACAAAACAAAACAAAACAAAAAAACAAAGCAAAACAAAAAAACCTGGTATACTTTTCAATCATTCATTTTCAGAAAAAATATTTTATTTCCATAAACCTTTCATTACTAGGTGATTATACTGCCAGTTTTTGACAGAGGTGCCATTGTCCTGAGTAAGTAATTTTTTCAAGGCCCTCAAGTGATGGTGGTGAGATTCCTATATGACGCTGAGCATCTGGGGTATTTTTGAGCTACGCATAAGCATCATGCAGCTTTCAGCTCTGATCATGGTAGAATTTGATGCCAGTTTTCATGACTTCTATCAGTTTCAGGGCCAGTCAGCTGGCAGTGACAGTTCAACTTTTAGAAAATATTGAAGTAGCAAGCAAATAAAATTATGACCAAGTTGTTGTTCGTGATGTCCAGACTCTCATTTCTCTGACTAAAAGCCATGTACCTGTTTTCAATATTCCCACTGCCAAACACTGAAATGTGATATTATGTCAATAATATGGTCATGAAGTAGGAAAAAAGAACAGCCCTTTTTCTGGAGCTCTGCTACTCTTTGTGATGCTACCAAATTTGTACTGGCCAGCTACAGCAAGAACAGCAAAGCAGAAACTGGGGTTTATTTCATTGTTTGCTTCTTTGGGTCTTGGTAAACACTTTTGCCAGAGAGATTCTGCTGGAGCAAACAGCCTAAAAGACAAGATACAGCTCTGCATGGAACACAGAATCCGAGCCTGTGCCAGCTGTGCATCCTCCAGTGACAGTAATTTTTGTTGCCACAGTGATGTAAGTATGTCAGTGAAATAAAGATGCCTTTGGTATCAATGGACATCAAGCTAGGCTTGGGAAGGCAAACAATCCAAGAGGATGAAATCTCTGACCAATAATAAGCCTGGGACTGAGTATGCAGTGCATTCCTCAGGTGTTACCATGAAACTGCAACTCTTTCCAGCAAACTATACAGCCATTCAAAGTCAAGTCTCTCCTTGGAAGAGTCACTTTCCAATTGTAAAATGTGCATTGCAACTTGAGGCACACAGAAGTTTGATACTTTTTTTAAAACAAGGTTCAGAACTAGACCTCTATGCAAAAGTAAGTCTAAGTAGGCAAAGAAATACCCCAAACTATTAATCTGCACAGCTGGAATGAGAAGCATATGCTATGGAATGTGCAAATGTGTGAATGAATTTTAATGATTTTAATGAAGGAAACATTTCGTATTGGAAGGAATTCGTTCTAATTCCACCACTTCACTAAATAAAATGACAGATATTCAAAGCAAACTGCTGGTTTAAGGCACTTCCCAAGCTGAGTTTTACTGATTCCTGTGTAATCAAGCTTGTAACAGAGTTGCTTAAATGAGTCAAAGAGTTATTAAACATTTCTTTTAATATTTCTAGAGATATTTCAAATATCATTGACTGAGCAATCTTTGCTTCCTGATCTAAAATGAAGAATACTTTGCTGGCACACACACCTTTGGACTGGGTCTGATTGGGACAGACCGAATTTTCTTCAAAGTCGGCGATATGGGGCCTTATTTTGGATTTGTGCTGTACAAAGGGTTTGTAACACAGAAGTGCAGAACTTGCACAGAGTCAAGATCTTTTCTGTTTTACACACCTCCCCACCAGTGAGTAAGCTGGATCAGTGGCAGCCTAATCATGGTGTTGTACTAGAGCATCTCAAATTGTGTGTGGCTTTGCCTATTGAACTGCCTTTATCTCAACCCACAAGTTTTCCCACTTTAACCCTTCCAATTCCCTCTCCCATCCCACTGGGAGAGGAGTGAGAAAGCAGCTGTGTGGGGCTGAGCTGCTGACTGGGGTTCAACCACAACAATTACCAAAAAGACCCTTCATCACAGTGATTTTTTTCCCAGTATATTTCTTCTTCTTGGGGCAGAAGAACAAAGATTCTAAAAACTCCCAAGCCTCTCAAAAGTTATTGAAATACATACTTATTTTCAAGTCTAGGTTCTGATTGCAGTATTAAGCCAAATATCCATTATACAGTGAAAAAAACTGCCTCTTCCATCCATCTTTAGATTTTTCCTTTCTTCGAGCATGTATGTGGTATCAGATTTTAGCAGCTGAGAATTCAAACCTGATATTGAGAAAGAAGTTCACCTGCTTCCTCAGCTTTACAGTTCAAATAAATTCCTGTTTCCACTTACAGATTAACTTCCTTGATCCCATTCATCTATTTTGAGCTCTTTTAAATTTCTCCCCTTGTAATACCTAGAATTTACCATGCTTTCAAATCACCTTTCGTCATCAATCTGCTTTTTTGATGAAGATTATGTTTACATTCATTTTAGTAATTCTTCTTCAGTGAAGAAACTGAAGCAAGGAAAAATGAAATTACTCTAGGAATAGCTAAATGAGAAAGAGAACTCCTAGTCCTAATCTAATCTACTGATATACTTGTTGTACCCACAATTCCTAGAGGACTGAAGAGTTACGCTAAAGACTACGTGGACAAAGCTTACAGAAGTTCAAAAGGCAAATTAAAAGCAACAGGGAGCAACTCTCCGTGTGTTCTTTCACTATGAAGAGGTTTTTTTCCTTAAGAAATGTTTCAACCACAAAGTACTGCAGACTCACTCTCAATATCAGTTTATTCTTTCATGCTTTCTGGAAAGTTTTACTGGTTGCTGTCAGACATCAGGCTTTTTGTTTGGGAGCAGTGCTGCCATTTGTATGCTACTGTCAACTCTTTTGTGAAGAAGTGCACTAATAGATTCTCAACATCAAAGCAAGTTAGTGCACCATCTTCCTGCCCTGCATAGACATGACCACACAACAAACATACACCCTGTTGTTTTCTCTTTGGAGAAAGGACCTTGTATGCCGTTATATTAAAAAAAAAAAAAAAAAAAAGGCTGAACTTAATAAAAATAGAAGCAGATTTTGGAGAGGCAATATTAGAACATCCTTAGAAATCCGTTTGATGTGGATTAAAGAGTCTGAATCCATAGGACAGGACACACCAGCTCGTCAGCACATAGCTGATGCTTTGTGCCTGAGACTCCCACCAGGTGTTTCCAGCAAAAACCTGGTCCTGGCCACTGGATCCCTCCCCCACAGACACAGCAGTGCTGTTAGGTGTCCCAAGGCCATCTCTGCTGCAGGCTGAACCAGACCCAGCCCCAATCCGTGCTGCAGTGCCCTAGTGCAGGAATGTTGTTGAGACTGAGATGAAAGCTTTGCCTCTGTGCCAGGACATCATTCTATTGCATAACTAGGAGACAATAAACAAGTTATTGTGTAACTAGGAGACAATAAACTGCACATGCTAAATGTAAATGATGAATAGGGTAGGTATGCTTTGCATTTGCTATGGCCTACAGTGGATCACTAAAGTAAAAGACTGCATTTTGGGTTTTGGTGGATTTTTGTTCTGGTTTGTGAGTTTTTTTGGTTGGTTGGGTGGTTTTTTGTGTTGTTTTGGGGTGATTTTTTTTTGTTTGGTTTGTTTTTTTTTCCCAGTGGGATGACTCAGACAGTCTAATTTTCTGAGAGCAGATATTGAAGTGCAAGTACTTTTTTTTAAACTCTACAGATAAAGCTATTTCCAGATATTTTCACTAGGAAAGCTTCTGGAAAACAATGAAGAGAGTTTTGATGTGATCTGCATGTGAGGTTTTTGTCTCTTCCTCCAGACCATTTTTTCTTTCTTGCCTTCTTTCCTTTTTTCTTCCCTCCTATCAATCTAGAGCAGTAATGACATCACAAGTGCAGACATTTAGTGTTAAATGGGAAGGTATTTGGTCCAGCTGTTACGTGTGAGTCCAGGACAAAGTTAGTGATGTTTGGTTAGGTTTTCCTGTAAGTACAAAGAACATTCTATTCTATTCTATTCTATTCTATTCTATTCTATTCTATTCTATTCTATTCTATTCTATTCTATTCTATTCTATTCTATTCTATTCTATTCTATTCTATTCTATTCTATTCTATTCTATTCTATTCTATTCTATTCTATTCTATTCTATTCTATTCTATTCTATTCTATTCTATTCTATTCTATTCTATTCTATTCTATTCTATTCTATTCTATTCTATTCTATTCTATTCTATTCTATTCTATTCTATTCTATTCTATTCTATTCTATTCTATTCTATTCTATTCTATTCTATTCTATTCTATTCTATTCTATTCTATTCTATTCTATTCTATTCTATTCTATTCTATTCTATTCTATTCTATTCTATTCTATTCTATTCTATTCTATTCTATTCTATTCTATTCTATTCTATTCTATTCTATTCTATTCTATTCTATTCTATTCTATTCTATTCTATTCTATTCTATTCTATTCTATTCTATTCTATTCTATTCTATTCTATTCTATTCTATTCTATTCTATTCTATTCTATTCTATTCTATTCTATTCTATTCTATTCTATTCTATTCTATTCTATTCTATTCTATTCTATTCTATTCTATTCTATTCTATTCTATTCTATTCTATTCTATTCTACCAACACAGAGCAGTCACAAAAAAGATACACTAACTTTCTCACTATCAAAATCTATTTTGCTTGGTAATAAATTAACTATCCCTAATTAAAATTTGTTTTGCCTTTGACAGTAACTAGGAAGTGATTTCCCTGAGCTATTTCAGCTTACTTTCTCCTCCTGTCCTGTTAAGGAGGAGGAATCAGAAAGTGGCTGCATGAGCACTTGGCAGGCAGGTTCGCAAGGTTAACCCTCCACAGAGCACTTCAGGAGCCCTGCATTTATTTTTAGATATAAGAATATTGACCGGTTGAACATCACACCATATCAATTGTGGTCATAGAACTTGTCATCCGCTTCTAAAAAAAGAGAAAATAATTTTTATCATGCTGTGCTTTAGGGTTGTTTTGCTTTATGGGTTCAAAGTTCAGTGTCTTTCCAAAACTGATGTACAGCTGAGAAACATCCCCCTTCGGGAAAAAGGATATATGTATGGATATATAGATGAACCAGATATATATGTGTGTGTGTATTTTATTCTTTTTTTCTGACTGCTAGGTGAGCCCAGGACTGTGCCCAGATGTGCTGGTCATACCAAGAGATGTTGCAAAGCTCCAGGCTGCTGAGGAAACAGATGATGGGTGATATTAGCAAGCGCCAGGGCCTCTGTGCTGCCTTCTGCCCTGCAGTTTCTGAGTTTGGAAAGCACTCTTTTGGCACACTCAGGTGGTGGATAGTCAAGTGTGATTCCATGGGAGTTTGGTGCCTGTAGCCTCTTCTTTGAGAAAACATTCTCCAATATAAAAATTATGTCTTTTAAGGCAGCTTTTATTCTGAAACCACCAGCTCTGGTTCTGAAAAGAATTTCCCCCTTGGAATACACAGTCACCTACAGTGAAACCTACAGGTTATCCAGCCTGGCTTTTAAAGCCTGGATGAGAATAGTCACAAGAGTACTCTGAATGTATTTAAGGCTGGCACTTCCCTTCACTACTTGAGTGCTCATAGAATAAAATCTTTGCTTGTTTTACTTATGTCAGCTGGATTACTTCAGAAGCTGCCTCTGAAATTGCTTGTTACAGATGATTTTCATATGGTGCTTTAAAAAAGTTTCACAAAAACCTAAACAAAATTCTCATTCTCTTTAAAATATTATGAGTCTTGTTCTAGTCAGCTATACAGATATATTTTCAGGTTGTCTTTTGTCCAGTATTTAGGCCTTTGAGTGAATATTTTTAATTTAATATTATTAAATTATGAAATTTTGATACATCCCCTACTTCTGAACAAAAAGCCCTAACGTAAGACAGCACATGAGTACAAAATCAAACAGCATCTCATCTTAGTAAATGTATGGTTACATTTACTCAAGTAGTTTCTGATTCCAAGATCTTAATGCACCCACAAGAGAGGTGAAATAATGCCAAAAGGGTAAAAATAAATATATATTCTTTCTTTCTTGCTAAGTATGCAAATGGTAAAACTCGGCCATGATTTCTGTTCTGCCTGTCTATCAACAGTTCTTTTGATTTCTATACTGTTTCCCTCCCCATTAAGACCATCTTACAGCTGGGTGCAGACAGTGTTATATACGTTCTGAGGTTAAATTAACAGAAAGGATGTACGCTTCATTTATATAAAAATTGTATTCTTTCTTTTCAAGTGATCTGAAAGGGTCTATCTGCAACTGTCGGAAGAAAACAAGTAATT
>VXBQ01009682.1:47012-58796 GCA_013400175.1 Phainopepla nitens
AAAAAAGTATCAGGGAATGCCCAGCAGATCTTCTAGTTACAGTGAATGGAACAGTAAATTTTTGATTAATAGCAGATTCAGGAAAAACTATCTGCACGGGTTTGCTAAGTAAAGTTACAGCAGTGATTGTTAGGAAAATGGGAAAAAAGAGGTTTACAGACATTTACAGACAACTCATGGAGAGGGGATGATTAGAGATACTGAACTGACTCACAGGTTTCTATGTGCCAGAATGTCCCTACCCTTTGTTAGCACAAAATTTACAAAGCAAATTAAATGCTCAAATAACTTTTTCTTTTTTTAAAAAAATCTATACAGCTCCACATCTCACAGGAAAAGGCATGAAAGGCTCAAATCTGTCTGCTAATGAGCCAGACCTCATAGGATCCCAAGCATGATATCACATCCTAAATGTGGTATTGAGTGTTGCTTAGCTAAATTTAATGTCAGTAAAGAAGTTCTCAGGAGTATGGGCTGGTAGAGGATTAAAGATAAATAAACCAAGTAAGTGTGGACACATACTCATTCGACTGTTTTGGATTTAGAAGTTGCTTTCTTTTGTATTTCGGTGGATGAGCAGAGAGAATCTCTTGTGTTTGAGATGGAAAAATTTAAAAAGATAAAGATAGGTGCAGCTATGCTGAAGAGTAGCACCAGAGGGATTATTAAAAATCCTCCAAACCAATCAAATAAAACACAAAACAAACTTTACTCTGTTTAGGGATATATTTGAAACAGATTTGGAAAAATGGTAAGGTAACATTAAAAGCATAATTATGTTGCAATGTGTGGATGAAAGAAGACCGATTGGCAGAAACACTGAGATGTTAAAACAATATTTTCAGAAGTTTGGTGGACAGCTTTCTTTCAGGAGGAATGGGTTAAAAGCAGAAGGTATTCAAGGAGGATTGTAAATCATTCAAGTGACCTTGCAGCTGGGAATAATCCTTGTTAACCCGGTGTGAACAACAGCCAGTGATCCTCTGGCGTGGGCTGAGCATAACAGTATCTGCGTGTGACCCTCTGCCCAGAGCTTGTTTTGGAAATCTCTCAGTTAAGTGAGAAAAACAGAAATAAATTTGCTCTTTGTGTTTTAGCCATGGGTTTCTGACTGTCCTGACTGCCTGTGCAAGCTCATACACTATGAATCAACAAGGCCTCATGAAAATGATGGAAGAAGAAACTCAGATGTTATGAGTATCATAGATGTTAAGCAGTATCAAAAGACATACTATACAAGCAAAGATGCAGTTCCATGCAGCTGTAATAACAAAGAAAGCCCCTATGAGATAGAGGGAAAAAGGGAATTACTTCAGGGGAAATTGGTTCCTCTGATTTGCCTAAAAGTGGGTGCTATAAGTTAATTTATACTTTCTCAGGATGGCCAGAGACATTCCCTTGCAACACGGGTCGAGCCAGGGAGGTTGTTGAAATTTTACTGAAAGAAACCCTAGATTTGGAATTCCAGAGGGTTTCTCTTCAGACAAAAGGCCTTATTTCACCACAGAGGTGACAGGGACTGTCTAAACTCCTTCAGTTTATGTGAGATTTGCACACCTCTTGGAAACCACAATCTAGTGGAAAGAAAAAATGGATGAAACATGCTATTAGAAGAAACTGCAAAACTGTGTCAAGAAACCCACATGAAGGAGGAAGATGTATTTCCTATTGCTTTAATAAGAGTTTGAGTCACTCCATGTCCTTGGTGGGGGTGAGACCATTTGAAGTTCTGAATGCCAAATTGTGTCCAATCAAATCTATAGTGATGCAAGGCGATCAAACCCACGTGAAAGGTGATGATGTGTTAAGAAATTATCTGTTATCTCTCTTGTGGGTTTTGTCCTCTCTATAAAGGTATCTTAACCAGCAGCCATCGGCAGCTTTCAACCAGGAGTATGAAATGCACAAGTTCATGCATGAATGTGGAAAGATGGACCCTTACAAAAAAAGTGAAAAGCTCCTTATGTTGTGTTATTGAAGACAAATACAGCCACAAAAGTAGAAAGAATTAATTCCTGGGTTCATTACACCCAGGTAAAAAAGAACCCCAATATCTGAACAACCCAAGTGGATTTCACAACAACGTTAACTATAGGATCTGGAAATACAACTGACTGAAATCTTAAATGAATTGCACCTGAGCTAAAGGTAGTGTTGGGAGCATTTAGATTGTCCGCAGGGATTTACATTACTATTAGTAGGCATTTATCAGTGAGAAATTTTTTTTATTGCTGAATAGATCTGGAAATTCCAGAATGAATGTGTTTGTAATACATTGTTGCCTCAAGACAATACAGAGAAATCTAGTCCTACAGTTTATCCAATCATCTGGGGCAATGCACAGCTCTAGCAGTGTTAAATGCTCAGTTAAAGGCAACTCTGAAAATGGGCATCTGAAAGGATGACAGTTGTGATGGTTTTACCAAAATTTGGAACTGGTTGACATCCTGGTTCCCTGATCTGAATTCATGGGTCAAAAATTTCTTATCTTTGTTACTGTGAGTATTGGTGGTGTTTCTTTGCATCTATGCAGTTACCCAGTGTATGTGTATATGTTACATGGGAATATTGGAATCAGAAGGGTGAAACTAGCCTAAGAAATTGATTAGATCTATCTCAAAGAGAAATCACTGCAAAATGTGGAATAGGTAAAATTTTTCTTAAGAAAGGATATTGTTTATATTTGATCTTGGTGTACTTTCAAGCCTAATCAACAAGGAAAGAGATTTAATCTATGGAACAGAATGCAGCCAACACAGTGATGGCCAGGTGTTGGAAGGGCAGATTACTTGTAGGGAGAATTGCCTCATTTAAGGTTGTGACAGGCTTCAGTGACCTCAGACCTAGGGGAGGTTAGCAAGGCTTGGGAAGAAGGATGCACCTCGCATGGTGGACACAAACAATGTAGAATTTATGGGCACAGGGACATTTGGCAGAACCCCCAAGACAAGGCACAAACTCACAAAGCCAATGCAGCAACTGCGCTGGATCAGCTCTGGCTGGGTAAAAGGTCATTCCAGCAGAGGCAGACCATGGCCACCCACTCAAGAAACCATTGACTAAAAAGAAGAGAAAGACTGAGCATGCAGAATAATAAGCATGAGAAGTGAGAGGATCATTAACTAACTGCAGACAGAATACTAATTATGAAGAGAGCTAGGTAACTTGTAGCAAATGAACACCAATTCCATTCTTTATTAAAATATATAAATATATAAAAAAGTTGAAATGAAAGTTGAAATGAAAAATTCTGGTATTCATCACGCTGGCTTTGTCCACTAAGCTCCCCCTTTCTGCAAAGAACTGTAAATAATTACCTCCACTCAGTGTGTGGATTGCCCTCTTGAGCATTGGGTACATGAACCTATTTTGAAACAACAAAGGGATGACAATCATGAGTGGAAGTACAAGATTTTCAGTGCTTGCAACTGTGGCTGTCCAGAGATGCAGAAGAGAAGCTTCTTTGATGCAATAAAAACAATCTCTTTGGACCACCTTTCATATCCACTTCCTTACCATCTTTGTTTTGTCTCTCTCTTAAGAAGTTGTGAGTGCGACCTAAGGCCACCCCTTGCCTATCAAATCTGTTTCTAAAGACCACATGACACACATGGCTAAGCTCCCTCACCCCACGTTCTTATAGCCACTGAATTCTGAGCAGTCCAGCCTGCTCCCTCAAGAGTTTCTTCATACGAAGGCAACATTCACTGTGAGGGTGGTGAGGTCCTGCCACAAGTGGCCCAGAGAAACTGCGGCTGCCGCATCCCTGGAAGTACCCAAGGCCAGTTTGGATTGGATTTGGAGCAACCTGGTCTGGTGGAAGGTGTCCCTGCCCATGGCAGGGGGGGGTTAGATGATGTTTACCGTCCCTTCCAACCCAAAACATCCTGTGATTCCATTCACTGTCTGCATGGAGAGTAGCAGAAGGAATAAGGAGACAATTGGCATAACTGTTAACCCTAATTGCTAAAATGGGTTTAAGATGATGCTTCATCTAAGAGTTAATTTATTAAAGTTGTAGGAAAAACATGAATGTGAGTGAACCTTCTCAGTTTAAAATGTTCAGCTGGAGTTTCTCAATGAAAACTCACCTCATATGGGCTGGAGGTTTTCCTTTTATTAAAAGATACTTCTAGAATTGCCTCCCTTTCCCCGAATTACCAAGTTCATTTTTGTTTGAGTATTGATTATGCCAGGTTTAAAAATTGAAGTGACTAGCCCAGCTTAAGAAAAATAAACTTGATGTTTTGCCCAAACAAAGAACCTCAGCTCATTGGTCACCGCTGATGGACGAAACCATACGGTATGTGTCAAGAAGGAGCCTGGGGTTTGCTTTTGAATGCTTTCCTTCAGCCTGGTGAAAATGAGGGTGGTAAAACACTGACAAAGGTTGCCCAGAGAGTCAGTGGCATACACCATCCCTGGAAACAATCAAGATGAAGTTGGAGAGGGCTTTGAGCAACAATTTCTGGTTGAAGACATCCCTGGTCTTTGTAGGGGTTTTGGACTAGATAACCTTTAATTGTGTCTTCCAACCCAAACTGGTCTATGAAAAGCAGATGTGGCAAACCACCCTTCTCATGCACTCAGGGTTTACGCCTAACTCCCAAAATGATTGCTTGAAGCACCCTGTCTTCCCTTAATGAAGGAATGGCTAAAAGGGCACCTGAGAATGCTCTTAGTAGCCTGCCATATATCCTTACCAGCAAACTTAAATTCTGCTGATGGAATAAATCTGTACACTCCACTTCCAAGTAATACTCAGAATAAAAGTAAATGACAAAGTAGTACCCCTGGGGGAGCACTTCACGTTAGGACTGTGCTTTATTTCAATTATTTGTTTCTATTTTCATTTTTCTCATTTAGCTGCAGGGAAAACTCTAGTAGCATAGAATTATCTCTTTCTGTCCACACAGAAAGCAAACTTTCAAAACAACCATGTCAGGTTAATTTAAATAGTTATTACATTTCATTCTAAAATTTATTTTGTATACACCAATTAAAAAATTGATTATATTTATGAATAAAAATACTCCATTGCATCAAGTCATATCTAGTACATGGCAACAGAAATTCATGTATTCCTGCAGAAATATTCAGTTTGAAATAGAAGAAGAAAGCATTTTCTTGGAGAAATGTCAAAATTTTTGAAAGTTTTAGATCTCATTCGCAACTCCTTGAATAATTTCAGGATTTCATTTTATTAACCTCATACATTTCAAAATAATTTAAGTTATTACTGTCCCTGCAGGCCCAATCTTCCTCAGCTAGGGATTCTTAGGAAAATAAGAAAATTTCACCTTGAATTGACAGTCTTTCCCCTTTTTTTCTCATACTTTTTTCCTTTCATTCCTGGATTTTCTCTTTGCCGTGGTCTGGGAAACACTGCACAGAAAATATCCTCCTGCCCAGTTCTTCCACTGAAGATGATTGTGCCTGAATCCCTGGAGACTTTCTGTGAAGCTTTCCAATGCTGTTTCTCAGGGACCAGGAAAGTCTTAGTGGCATAAATCATCTGTATTTTACAGATTCCCAGACATCAGGGATGCAATTTCCAGGAGGCAGGAGGCGGGGAGATCTTCCTTCATTTTTCAAAATCTTGCAGTAGAATATAGTTATTAATGGGTTTCCTTTCCTTTTCATATTGGAAGAAGCCTTTAAGGGAGCATGATTTGCATTCAGATTAGCACAAGATCTGTCATTAGCTGATATAGGGAAAGACTACTTTTTCAATACATCTGCTGTGGCTATTATTTTTAATTACACTCCGACTGCTTTAAATTGGTTGTGATTTGTAACCACAATATTTTAAAACAGAAGGTGAAACATGGGATATAGAGAGGTGTTAGAAAACACTAGAGCATTGGTACCAACANNNCCAACAGGAAATAAAATATTCTACTTTAAACAACAGATTTGGTATTATGAAGGTGAAAGAAAACAGCATGTGAAAACATCACTAAATGCAGACTAAATTATAAACTAAATTATGTATGATGTATGAGCAGGCAAGATGGGTTACCTGCTGGATTTCATTTCCCTGAGAATCTAGACTTAGTGCGTGGTGACTGGAAATGGTGCTAAAATACCTTTCATACCGCTATCGATTGTCTTTTATTTCTGCCTAATTTGGAAGCAATCTGGAATTTGATCAGTTCAATATCTTTACCACTGGACACGTCTGGGAAATACTTCAACAAAAAGCACATGGTATGATTTCAGAGATGCACTTCCTAGATGATCTTTCTGGATTTTATGATATTGAAATGACTGATTCATCCAAGAGAGCATTCAGAACCTCAAAACAACGACAGAATTTTCAACCTTATCAAGGAAAGATTTTCTAACTTTATGTTCAGCCACATCTGCCAACAATACTTCTGATACATCATACCTGCATATAGTCTTATTTTCAGAATAAATGTGTTCGACTGGGAAAGGTCCAACCAGCATTCCGGGACTTTGTTTTTCTTAGTTAAACTTCACATTATTCTTTCTTATAGCAAAAATATTACCGTTGTATCACGGTCAGACCTAAAGGATTTTTTTTGACAAAATGAGATTTTGACAGCAGACCACGCAGCCATTTTGCATGGAAATCTCCCCATCAAACTTCTGATGCTTCATTTCTCTTAATGAGGATTAGACAAGATGGACTTCTTCTTGGTGAAATGAAGCACAGTTCTGAATTTTGCAACATACTTCTTTAACTCTAACTTACAGAAGCTTTGGCCTTTTTATTTTTTTTCTTTGTTTCATTGTTTATTCTTCAAGTAGTTTAATAGATACATTTTTTAAAAAGCCTTCAGGGCAAAATACAAATTTGTAAGCTGACTTACATGATTCTGATGTGTATTGTATTCTTAAGTCAACTGTATGCTCACCAGGAATGCATCACACTTCTCTTGACCATGCTGTGCAAACTCTAATGGTGATAAACATCTAGCCAGTTTTTCTATTTTTTTTTTTCCTTCAGTCAATGGTTATTGGATCTGGTCAGTGACTGCCAGTACCACCAGGCATTTATTATAGTTTACTCTGTAAATACAGATGAGCAATGAACCGCAACACTGGATTCAATCACACAATAACACAGGAAAAGTTTAAATTTGATTCATGCTTTGCCACATGAGTCCACACGAGCAGCAATAAATAAATGTGATCTATCACGTCTGGCAAAGGAATTAAACAATATTTCTACATGCAAAGTTTTAATTCTCTGAGATGAGGCCTGAAGACAGTCCACCAGAGTTTTACTTTTCTTGTGGAAAAAGGCAAACCAACCCAAAACCAAACAAACAGAAAAAGCACCTTCCTTGTCAGAATGGGTGTGTTTGGTTAGGAATACTGGAGGCCATCTATTCCAGCCTCTCTGCTCCAGCACAGTCCCCTAGAGCATGTTAGCTGGGACTGTGCTGAGACGGCATTTGCATCTGTTTTGCAATCACAGAAGGGATGAGCACACACTGCTAAGGCTGAGAGAGGTGTCAGAAGGTCATTACAAGGGACATGAGGTCCCATATCACTCTCTGACATGTACAATCGCAAAATCATAGAAACATGGAATGGTTTGGGTCAAAAAGGACTTTAAATACCACTTAACTGGAAGCCCCCTGCCATGGGACACCTTCCACTAGAGAAGATTGTTCAAAGCCTCATCCAATTTGACGTTGAATGGTGTTTGACAGCGGGCATGTCAGAGTTAGGATGAGCTTTGTCTGTCTTGCCAGCCTGTCCTGTATGTCAATGTCCTCAGAGGCTTGTGACTGCCCTGAGTGTGGCACTGATGGTGCCGGGGATGATATTGTGGATATATGTTTCAGTCACCGCCTGGCCCAGGTTCCTCCTGCTCCACAGAGCTTCTCTGTTAGAACGCTGCCAGCCCGGGCCACAGGAGGTGCATGTAACTGGAGGACTGGCAGCGAAGATGGACCTCTGGCCGTGAGGCTCTGATTGCCAGAAGCAGCCTCCAGACCCAGCCTCTTTCCATCTGCCAGTGAGGGGCAGCTTCGATGACAGGAACTGACATGGTGATTCCTGGGGAAGGAACCAAGGGCCCCCGATGTAACATATGGAAACAAAATTAAAACCAGGAATGGAGGGAGTCGGGCTGGGGCTGTACAGGGCACTGAGCTGGATGTCCCTACCCATCTGTCCTCTGCTGCATCTAGACTGCCTCTCTGGCCCAGCCCTGCATGTTTGAGTTTACCTCACTCTGTAGAGCATGTGCCTGTTTTCACGGGGCAGTTCAACTTGCTGTTAATACAATTCTCCAGCCTATTTGATTTTTTTTTTTTTTTTTAAAATACCTGTTTGGCTGTGCACTGCAGCATTCAGCAGTCAGAGCTCTGGCAGACTTAAGACAGCATTTGTTTTTTCTGGGAGCTGAGGAAAAGGGAAGAAGGAGCTGAGCTCCTGCAGCAGTAGCTGTAGAAAGGAGGATCACATAGGATCTTCCACTGACTCCTAGGCATTAAGTGAGATCACCAATTTTCAGTACCAGTTAGTAAAAGCCTCTAGTACACCTTCAGTGAATATAGCTACCAAGAAGGTAAAAATAAGAAGGGGAGTTTTATTAGAATGATTCTCCATCCCTTTCAGAATTTAAAGCATCAGATACTCCATGAGCTCAATGGTACAAGAACAGTCTTTGGGAAAGAATAGTGTTACATGCAGGTTTCTCAATCAGAGCTGGGCTATATATGCATCCATCTTTACAACACATTCTCAAAATTTATCAATGATGATCCAGAGCTATAATAAAGAGATAAAATGAAAAAAACCCCAAACCCAAGAACAAAAATCCCGCAACTCTCTCCCCTCAAAAACAACCAGAAAGAAAATCTTTTTTTTTTAATCTGAAGAAGTGATAAAAAACAATTTAAACTGTGATTCAATGGTTTGTCTGTTTAGCATAGGCATAAGAAAGAGGACATGAAATTTTTTGCACAAAAGCATGTATTTTAATTTAGTTCTCAAGTAGTGACCCACTGCATATTGCAATCCAGCAGATATTCTAAAATAATCCAAGCCAAATTTGAAATTTAAAATTGATGCAAGAAAAGAAAAGAGAAAAAGAAAAGAAAAGAAAAGAAAAGAAAAGAAAAGAAAAGAAAAGAAAAGAAAAGAAAAGAAAAGAAAAGAAAAAAGAAAAGAAAAGAAAAGAAAAGAAAAGAAAAGAAAAGAAAAGAAAAGAAAAGAAAAGAAAAGAAAAGAAAAGAAAAGAAAAGAAAAGAAAAGAAAAGAAAAACCTTTCCAGGCTAATTTGGATTCTGCTATAAAACAAATAGTGATTTGTCTTACAGTGAAACTGCAATTGAACAGTGAGAGCTTACCAAGCTAAAGTTCAAATGGCAGAAACTAATTCAGAATATAAGAGTTTCTTAGAAACCTCATAGATTCTTAGAACCTCTTGGATTCTTGTGAAACTCTTGTTTTCTACATACATTTAACTTGACTGATATTGTTTGTTAAAATAAAACTACAGAATTTAGTATTTCAAAATGTTGTGTTTCTCTTTATACACAACTCCTCTTAAAAACATTTTTTACAGGAAAGTGTATGGGGAAGTGTTCCAGTACTTCCAGTGGCTGAGCAACATACAACATGGGATGCTATTCAGAGATTCCTGTGTTACAGCACGTAGAAATTGATTTTACGTCCATAGAGTGTTATATATGCATCCATACCTTGGAAGGTATTTTTACAACATATTGCTGTGAATAAGCAATACCATGGGAAACTTGAAGACTGAGAGTCTAAACTTCTGGGTTTGGGCTTAATCCCTCAAATCCGGGCCAGCGGGGCTGCACTGCTGCCAGGGCCCTTCATGACACCTCTCTGTGTTCATTTCCCATGGAAAATGAGGTCAGTGAGGGAGGAGAGGCAGCAGACAAGTGGTAAGAAGGCTGATGCTCGCAATCAGCACCCACAGGCTCTTCCATCCAGAGCGGGATGGGCTGCACAGAGGGAACTCCAGCAGTGACCTCCAGGATGGAAGGCAGCCACACAGCCCACACTAGCTAGGGCCACCGAGAACACCATGAGACCCTTCCTGGAGTACTGTGTCCTGCTCTGGAGCTCTCAAGATTAGGAGCACATGGACCTGTAGGAGTGGGTCCAGAGGCCATGGAGATGACCACAGGCTGGAGCATCTCTGCTCTGGAGATAGGCTGAGAGAACTGGAGTTGTTCAGCCTGGAGAAGTGAAGGCTCCAGGAAGAACTCACTGCCCTTTCCAGCATCCAAAGGGGGTTCCAAGTGAGCTGGAGAGGGACTTTTGAGAAGGGAATGTAGGGACAGAACAAGGGGGAATGGCTTGAAAGTGAGACTAGCTTTAAATTAGATTTAAGGAAGAAATTCTTTCCTGTGAAGGTTGTGAGGCACTGGTAGAGGCTGCCCAGAGAAGCTGTGGATACCCCATTCCTGAAAGTGTTCAAGGCCAGGTTGAATGGGATTCTGAGCATCCTGGACTAGTAGAAGCTGTATCTGTCCACAGCAGGGGCTTTGGAACATGATGGCTTTTAAAGGTGCCTTCTAACACAAACCATCCTGTGATGCTGTGATTCTATGATTTGTCCTAGTGATAAATAATACAGAGAGCACAAGGCATCTAAATATAGAGATGCCACAGCTACTAAATTGCAGTGTTTGGAGAGGAGCAGCTGAGCCGCATGTGAGCAAGGCCCCAGAGATGCTCATGGCAATGGAAACAGTTGCCATGGAGACAACAAAGAAAGGCTGACCAAAGGAATTACCAGCAAACGTCAGTCTAAGGGTGCCTGATGCTGCATGGTGCAGGGTGCTGCCCCCAGGGCTGTTTCGGAGCACAGGGAGCTCTGAACATGCACTTTCTGGTTTACTGTGCTGCAGATGGTGCCCAGTTCTTTTTTTTATAGGTGCTTACAATTAACAACACCAAACAAACAAACAATCAAACCAGAATTTTAAAAAGGGAGCAGCAGCAGTAAAGGGAGTTAAAACCCTAAAATTGAATGGTTCCCTTTGCCTGGGCTGGAAGAAGGATTTCTGCTGATGCTGTTTCTTAGCATTTAGCTCACAGAGAACTGTCTTGACATGAGGAAAGGAGAGAAGGAAAATCAATAATGCTTGATCATTGGAAAGCTAAAACCATTAGGAGCACATGGAAGATTGGAGTTCTTATTAAGGTGAGTATGGGCCCTCCCTGCACATCTGCTTCTCTGTTTTGCAATTTCAAGGTGGCATGCAGTGAAAAGCAATACAGCACTGTTGAGCCAGTCCTCAGTTTTTACTTGAGCTAAAATCAGTCATTAATACAAAACACAAAAATAAAATCCCATGTGACAAAATAAGAGAAAAAAACAGTATCACAGAAGCCTCTTTTATGCAGCAAGGAAAATAATGTTTTGTGACACATTAAAATAAGAAGCTTATATTAATTCCAAAGTAGATTGTTGCCATACTTCCTGAAAAAAAAAGAATTTTTAAATTTTACATGATAACTGTTCTGCACAGCATTATTACTAGTTTAGGATACCTGGAACAAAGTAACTTGTTTCCCTTTTTTTAGGATGCTGTCATAGATAGGATGAGTTTGAGAATATCTTTTGGCTTTACTTGGAGTAAAGACAGTGAAAATAGAGAAGCTTTTTTCTGGTCCTTTCACAGAGAAAATCGAAATGTGGAGATTTTTCTGCTGAACAACAACTAATAATTCTAGTTAATTTGTATTGTATTATCCATAGCACAGCTTTAAAATAGGTGTCCATATAGCTTTTCACAGGATAGTACAAGTGCCTACAAC
>VXBQ01009682.1:65589-109051 GCA_013400175.1 Phainopepla nitens
AGAATCTGAGAAGCATTTAAAAACAGTCTACTAGGATTGTTGTCATCAGTGAGAATTATTACAGGGCAGCCAAGTGCAAGAAATAAGAGAGGAAAGCTGAAGTGTGCATCTATTGCATGAATTTTTTTCTTCTCCCTCTTCCATGTTACCCCATACTATCATATGTGTAATAAAAAGACTTTTTCAACTTCTTTTCTAAAGTGCTCAGCTAGTGCTTTTAGCTCAGTTCTACCTCTCACAGAATGTGGCTCACCCCATAAATGTGCAAATGGACAATCACTGCTGCCAGTTCTGCTGAGCAAACAGACAAATTGTGTATTATTATTTATTTCATACAACACCTCTCAAAATGTGCATGGGTTTTTTTCTGATATGACACAACCTTAATAAGAATTTTGGGAGCAGGAGAAAACCAAAAATTGATGAGAATAATAATCTGGACACAAACCCAACTATTTAATGAAGGTTGAAAGTATTTAAAAATAAAGATCTTCCAAGATTATCAAAAAGTCATTTGTCAAGGCATAAAAAGTTAAAATGAATACTAGTAAGACAGTGAAGCCATAAGAAAATTAAAAACTCAGAATAAAAGTTATCAACACGTATGATAACTTTAGCAATGGTCGATAACATGGAAATCTAGCAATGAGTCCTCTTTGACTATTTGAGGAGTTACAAAACACTGCAAATTTTGATTATGTGTCAAGGAAGCTGTTTATTTTTTTCCTCTGAATGATCAAAATGCTCGGCTATTTGTTTCAAACGCAGAAAAAAATACTGTCCAGACAAAATCTTGTTGTTCAGAGCAAATACAGTAGCTATCACTGGAGGAGTGAAGCAGGGGAATTCAGCAGAGATTAAGCAGGTGCTTGTCATGATTTGGTTGGGACTGAACCAGGCTGCAGTGGTCAAGGTCAAAAGCATTTGCCTGCACAGAAGTTACAGTCAGACACCACCATTAGAGATATTTTCTAGTGCATATGTGATTAAATCTATTTCTGCATTAAAAAAAAATGGAAATGGTTTATGTTCTACCACAGCAGTTACTGCCTGAGGAAGGAGGCAAAGAAGAGAGAGAGAAAGAAAAGAATTAATCCAGACCAACATCTCTTTGTCTGCCCTCAAGTTCATCACAGCAATGTCTAAAATCCCTGCCGAATGAAGGCTGTGGATAGAAAAAAGTCTGCACCTCCAGGGAATGTTCCTGTATGTGCAAAGAGATAACTCTGGCCCCCAGCACATTCCTGAAAGGAAGCAGAGGAGAATCCCAACTGAGCCCATGGGACAGTTTCAAATTCGCACTGAATATCTAAACATATAATCATATGAGGTCTTTTCCAACATAAATTATTTGATGGTTTTGCAGCTTTGATTAAGCTAGCTGATGGTAAGTTTGTTATGAGAACCACACCCTCATTCAGGTGCTTCACAGAGCCTGCACATCCTGAGGTTGTGATTTGGGATGAGGCTGACTCAGCTACAGGACCAATA
The DNA here is from genome assembly GCA_013400175.1 of Phainopepla nitens. Classification (NCBI taxonomy): domain Eukaryota; kingdom Metazoa; phylum Chordata; class Aves; order Passeriformes; family Bombycillidae; genus Phainopepla; species Phainopepla nitens. The sequence continues at coordinate 67,081 of VXBQ01009682.1, forward strand.
GCAGGTTATGAGCTTGGTTTTCATAAAATCATGGCATCATTAAGGTTGGAAAAAGCCTCTAAGAGAATCAAGATGATCCAACTACTAACCCATTACTGTCCACCACCAAAGTGTGTCCCCTAGTGACATGTCTACATGTCATTTATATACCTCCAGGGATGGTGACTCTAGTACAGCCCGGCACATCTTGTTCCACTGCTGACAATTTTTCTATGAAGAATTTTTTCATAATATCCAACCTAAACCTCATTTGGTGCAGCTTGAGGCAGGCTCCTCTTGTCCTATCACTTGTTGCCTGGGATAAGAGCCTGACCCCCGCCTGGCTACAGCCTCCTCTTAGGGATTTGTAGAGGGCAGTACAGTCTTCCCAAGCCTCCTTTTCTCCCAGCTAAACAACCCCACCTCCCTCAGTCACTCCTCACAAGACTTGTGCTCTGTGGCCCTTCTCTGGACGTGGGTTTGGACAGGCGTTTGAAGCAAAATACTCTGCTTTTCTGTGTGCAGAAACAGCATGGTCTCAACTCTCCCACTCCTTGCTGAGCACCGGCCTAGACACTGAGGACAACCTGACACAAAGGAAGACACCATGTTACAAAAACGCTATCATGTTTCAGTGGCGAAACTGACAGAAAACCTGAGAAGAGGCACATCCAGGAAAAAGAGCACCTTTGTCAGAAAAAAGAGAAACCGGTCCATGTCTACCCAGATCTGGCCATTCTTCTGGGCTAGTGTTTCCAGAGCAAGGGCATACTCAAGCACAAACAAGACACATTTTTAAATGGTTCTGCACAATACTTGGCAGTGCTTCAGTGAGGCTACAAATCAGAAAGGCAATCTCAGCCATAGGAATGGGGGATTTGGGGTCACATTCTGTCTGTTCAAGGTTTGTCCCAGGGCTGACACATGGGATAGGAGATTGGTGAATGAAGACAGATAAAATATTGGGAAAGGAAGGAGGCACCCAGTGTGTTTGCTTTGTTCCATGATATGCTTGTTTGGTTTGCTGTAAGGTACAGTCTGCGCTCTTTCCATTGTGATCCTGGCCGCCTTTGCTCTGTGTTTGCAGGTTTTATCTAATTCAAAGAGCAGCAAAAGAACCTTGTGACGTCTTTGATGTTCCCTCTGTATTTTAAATAGCTATCATTTAATCTGTGATAAACACACAGTTTTTTTGTTATGCATATTGAATTGTACATTCTGCTTCTCAGATGAGAGATGATTCTGAGGGTTGCCATTAAAAACCAAACCCAGACTGAACATAATAAGATTTTTCTCTACAAAACACACCAGAGCAGGATGTAGAAGGGTTCTAGCCTTTCCTCAGTCATCATTTTACTTTCCTAATTCCACAGAGATTAGGACTGAAGTAATTTAAAATATAAATGCTGGAGAGTATTTCCTTAGGATAAGGAAAAAAAAAATCAAGTAAATTTCTCAGCTTAGTACACTACCTGTTTTTATCTTCCATGGTATGCTAGCAAACTGTTCACTGGCAAAAGTTTACAAGAAAATGGAATCTTCTATCTTTTTAAAAAACATGAAATTGAATTCTGAACATGCAAGTGCAGGAATTTCTGCAGTCAAAGGACAGAAGCATAGAGCAGGACATATGAACCATAGGCATTCAATGAAAATGATCAGGCCTCAGTATGAATATTAAAGAGTGGAAATAAGCTGTCCATAAATCCTATCCAGAAATAATTCACTGTGTAGTTTTGAATAATTAAATACAACATAACCATGGCTTTATGGAAGCAATTTTTGAGTAACAGCACACAGAATTTCTAAATGCATTATTTTTTAAAAAATACTGTAAATTAATTGAGCACAAATGCAAGAATTTTTAAAATGTCTCAACTTTTATTTGTTTGTTTGGTTGGGTTTTTTTCCTTTTATTTTTTTTTCTTTCTTTGTCATAAAGACCATGGTCACTTAGAGACTAGGAATTTCTCCTAAGGCAATATTTACCTCAAGATATTCCTAGTTATCTAGATGTTTGCCACTGGGAACTTGTGGTAGCCTGTACTCCTTTCCCAGGAACTTCCCTTTGTCCTCCAGCCAGCATCCTGCCCACATATGGAGGGGGCCAGCCTTGAGGAGCCTCGTGCAGCCAGGCTGTTGGAGGGTGGTAAATGCTCTATACAAACCCAGCTGGCTTTCTCAGCCCTCTCAAGACTTGCAGGTCTCAGGTGTCTGCAGCTGCACCACAAACTACAAAGCACCTGAAGACCCAGAATATTTTGTGCCATGGAGTCCTGAATGTCACCTCCTTTAACTGTGTAAGGACAACTTCAAAACCTGGTGGCTGCTGGCTGCACTCAGCCCTTCTCTTAGCCTGTAGATTATTTATAAGGCAGGGTTTTTATAATGAGGGCAGTTAAAGAGCTGCACAGGTTGCCCAGAAAAGTGGTAGGTGCCCCATCCCTGGAAATATTTGAGATCAGTCAGGACTCAGAGCAACCTGATCTTCGTGAAAATGTCCCTGCCTATGGCAGGGGGGGTAAAACTGATTGGCCTTTAAAGGCTCCTTCCAGCCTAAACTATTGCATGATGATTCTGTTGTTCCTATCTCAGAACAACCAAGCAACCCTAGAAATGTTGTCATTATTTCTGTTTTCATCCCAGCATAGATGGCTGCTGATATGCTGCGTTGAAATGCTTCAACTGCTAGTCCCTGTCCACAGTGTTATGAATGGCTCACTATTTTCACTTCAGAATTGCCACGGTGACCAGCTTTATAAGGATAACATTACAGACAGGAAAAAAATACTCAGCATACACCCACAGATTCATAGAATCATGGACTGGTTATTGTTCAGCTTAGATACAGAGCATGATCTTTACACTTGTGGCATAGTCACACTCAGAAGCTCAGTGGCTTTGTAAATATAATGTTCTTTTATGTCCACTAATATTACTGTCTCCAAATGACAAAATGCATAGATCACTATGAATTTCCCAGGAAAAACAGTACATGCTCTCATTTTCTCCAGTTCTTTAGTGGTATCTTAAAAAACCTACCCACAACAGAAAATATAACATAATCTAAACAGCTTTTAAATGGAACAGATATGAATGCTGTAATTAAAGGAAACAAAAAATTTCCTGGGACCTTAAGTAGACAGTGTCCTCCCCCACCATCCACAGGAATGCAAGAGGAGAAGCAGGTGGAAATCATTGTCAGGGTTCACTTTGACCCATAACTAATGCTGATCAAAACATCACATCTGCTTTCCTACATATACCCAGATGAAATTAGATCACTGGCTGAAATATTAATGAACACAGTGCTCATGCTCAAAGTGAACAACATGGATTCCTCAGTAGGCACAGCAGCACTTCTGAAAGTGTCATCATATCTGTTGTGCTAAAAGCAAGCATGCATTACTAAGAGGAAATAAGAAGGAAAAGGCTCTTTTACTGGATTCCAAAGCATGACATTTCTTCTGCAGTGGGATACCAATTTGTCATAATTAACAAAAGTGAAACTTTTTTGAACAAATGGAGACAATGATACACTTCGCTTGGATAAATAAATTACCCATGAGATATCCTAAGCAAACATACTGTAGTTAAAAACTCCAGAGCTTTTTTGCTGTGAAGAATACTTACTAGCATAATTTGCAGGAGTTCTCATTTTATTCTCTGGCAATAAGACTTACCTAAAAAATATTCCCAAAGACATAGAAGACATCTGCAGCTGAGTGATAATGTGCTTTTCATATGCCCATAAAGCACCCTAAACTTGACTTATCATTTCTTTGATAAAAATAGTAGTAGAACAAGCCATATCAGACATATCTAGTTACTGAGTGAATTTACCATCTTCCACACCAAGTTTCAGAGGAAGTGAGTAGACTTTGAAGTTTATTTGGGTAGAAAAGGTAGGATTTAGCTACATTTTGCTGGAAAAATATTTCTTTTGTTAGTCTTGCAATTTGGCAAATTATTTTTCAAATCTCACTATTTATAGGAGCTTTTAGCAGAGCAGTGTGCAATTTAATTTGAGGAGAATTTAACCATTGCATAGCATAAAAGTCTCACTGTCAAGTGCATGATGACTCAGTCAGTGTTTAAATTAATTTATTACACAATAATATCCAAGTGGCAAGTTATAATGACAGTAGCACTTGGGCCAGGCCATTGGAATGAAATGAACACACCATAAAACCCTATTAAGGATATCCATGTGCATTGAGAACCTCAAACACTTTCAAACTGCTTTTTTTAAGCCACCAATGCACTTTTATGCTGTGCTGATTTAGCAGACAGTGCCACTGCTATCCACAGAACCCCAAGTATGTCTCTGAGCTTTGCTTATAAATGGATATATTTTGTTAAAGTGCATATAGGGTTGACCTGTTGTCCTTAAGGTTGTCCTCAATATGATTGTGCCTCCCTGTTCCACTGTGTCCTGAGCCTTTACATCTTCACATTCTTCACATATCTTAGTAATCAGCTTTCTTTCACCTGCAGTACAAATCTGAGAGAGACATTTCAGAGGAGCTCATTTTCAAATGCATCTTATGTCCTGCAAAAACTGAGAACTGCCTCCAGATTGTTATTCCATCTTCAAAATGTTGTTTATAGCAATGCTATTAGCTGGCTGCCTGGGCTCTGACCAGATGGATCACAACATGTAGCTGGCCTAGTTTAATGATATTTTTTTACTCAAAAACATTATGATCTGCCACTTCAAGGGGTTTAGTGTATGAATATTGCCACAACACAGTATCTGCATGTTGTGGATAAAATTTGCATAAAATTAGCAGAACAGTGTTGTAAATCAAGAGTGAATTAACATGAATTTCTGGTAACATCTAAGGTGTATTTGTTTGTCTGATGTGAAAGAGAGAAAAAATAACTCTTGTGTATCTCACAACATTGTGTTCTGCTGTTTCAAATGCTAAGCTGGCCAGAGATTCAACTGTACCATCAAAAATGGATCTCCCTCTGTTCAACAAGAGCATTTCGCTAAGCAGCAGAAGACCTTCTTTTCCTCATTCCTGAATTCGTTGTGTACCACCTTATGCTTATCTCTAGGAACTCCAACAGCAATATTTGTCCCTTTGAAGGGCTGCCCTATCTCTGCCTGGCTCCCCTTCTCCTGCCAAATCTTGTTCTTTCTCATGACTGTGTTGATAACAAGAGTCCCTGGCCGTTACAAGCAATCTTTTCTTAAAGGCCAACAATGCTTGATTGGCTCCGTGGCCCTCTGGCTATCGGTGTTTGAGACACACATATTACCCTCTTATCTTCTGGAATTCTGCAGCACTGAGCTGTTTCAACTTACGTTGCTGTGGGAGAAATACTCATTTCCCACACAGCAGAAGAACACCCTTACACTCCAGGCCTTGATGGCAATGCTGTGGGCACCACAGGTACCAACACCCAGGAGGTTTTTTTTCCACCCTCACTAATATAATGTTGCCTTTGCTTCTTGAGCTGCTTATCCTAAGGTGCTCTGAACCTCCATACAACCAACTCTTAACTTTCATTCATCAAGCCTTCTGGGAAACAGTATTTTTAAGTCCAGTGCCTGATTCTTCGACTAAAAGACTACTAAAATGACAATTAGGGTAAGACTCATAAGAAATGGTATTTTTGCAAATGTTTTCTTTGCCAAGAGTGTTGATTTTCAAGCAAGACTTTTCAGAAATCACTTGTGGTTCAGGTCCTAGGTAGTGTACATTTTTCAGGAGGTGTGCTAATCCAACTCTTCTAAGAATCTTGAACCTGCATGAGAGCTTCCATGTACTCATCACTGTTTTTATTTCACCCTCTAACTAAATTATCTGGAATTAAATGCATCTTGGTTGAACAACTGAACCTGCTGGTGAGGTGTTATTTACTAATGTCTTTAGCAGCAATGTTAGAATAAGGTCCTGCCTGCACCAACATCAATTCACTGGTAGGTGGTGTTCCACACCAGGAGGTGTGTCAATAGAACTGACTGCCAGGCCATAGCCTGGTTTGGCCAGAAAAGGGCAGCAATTAAACAGTTATCAGAGAATAGCAGGTTGACTGTTGCTGGAAGGGACCTCTGCAGGTCATCTGGCCCAACACCCTTGCTCAAGTAGAGGCACCTTGAGTCTGCTGTCCAGGAATCTAAAACCTCTCTCATGTACAGAGAAGAACAACTTGTCCCAGCACTAACTTGAAACAGGTAGCAGCCCATCTCATAACATTAGAATTCTGCCAATATCCCTTTTGGGGTAGAAAATGGAAGTATAGAGGAAAATGTGTGGGTAACTACAAGAACTTAATGCTGTCTTTGTCACCAAGCTTTCTCATGGTGTGGGATATGAAGTTTAATCTGCATTTTATTTTTCACTAAGTTCTTCTGTGCCATTGGAGAAGGAGGCAAAACAGACAGAAAGTAACATCTGAGCATCTGAACAGGTGTATTTCATGGCTCTTCAAAGTAATTTGCTTATCTACCTTAGTTCAGATAGATTCTGAGAGGAAGTAATCACAAACATTTCATATTTTCAGTGGATGTGCTTTACCAATTCATTTTCAAAAGAGAGATAATTCACAGTCTGACTTCCTGCTCTTTATGATTTGAGTTTCCTTTGCACTGAGGGCAAAAAAGGACGACAATGCTATTACCTATTCAGTCATATAGAAAATCATTTGAAAAATGCCATGAAGTAACATATATGCTGAAAAATAACCAATATACAAATTGGTACATCCACCTCTGCATGAATGAAGGGTGTCTCTCACAGCAGAGTTTCTTTTCCATGTAGGCAGCGTCAAGATAGACAGCTTTCAAAAAAACTATGGATAGCTGATGTCCAGTGAGTGGAAACTTCTCTGACAGAAGGGCACCTATTCAGGATTTGAATCTAGTCTGGCCATAAATTCTTCTGCCTAAAATATGTGAACTTCAAAAAAAAAAATCCAGCTCTTTTAAAACTCTGAAATAGGAACTAATCTTTTAGGGAAACCTGGCTTTCATTTGAGTCAATTAGAAAATAATTTCAGACTACAAATAAGAACTGTAGGATGAACTTCAAGCACATTCCATTTCATACAACAATACTTCTATGCAGGCTGTGCCATTCCCGTGGCTGTTCAAACACAAAGGAACTTATTTACGGAACACAATTATCCCCTTTTCCTTTATTTTTCACAAAAAGGAAGAAGATGCACATACATAAAACCTCTCACATCCTAACAAATATGCACATATGCAACTACATTATATACATCACCTTACATATACATATACATATACATATACATATACATATACATATACATATACATATATATTACAGGATTCTTAGACAAGAGCTGCAGCCACCTGAGCAGATGGCAAAGCCACAGGCGACTTTGCATTCAAAGAAATGGAGGTCAGTAGAAAATAGAGCAATGCTCAGGGGAGTTTTACAGCCTGAACAGCTTGTCAGTGCCAGAGACAACCTGCAAACACTAGAGAACCAAAGGTATCTGCTGCCAGCCATGACAATAATGTTAGAGATGGCTGGCTAACCTGGGGGCCAGGAGCTTGTACAAGGGCACAGCTGCAGCCCCATACAGCTTTAGTGTCAGTATTAGGAAATGTGGATGGCAGTAAGGCCACTCATTAATGTCAAGTGGATGTGTTTCAGTGCCTGGTTCACCCAGAGCCTGGGGGATATCAGCTGCTAGGAAACGCTGGTTTGTTTTCTCAGACTGGTTGGGCAGAGTGCCAGCAGAGTTATTGGATCAAAGGTGCAAAGACAGCTGAATGCCTCACATTCACCCTGATCCTCCATAGGTGAGGAAACACCAGAGAGACCCACCACCTGCTCTGACCCTGCTCACTCCACCTCTGATGGGGGCAGATGGCAGATTTTCAGCATTAAAATAATGTAAGAATTCATAAATGGGTGGGAAACTGCAATCCCACTGTTCATGCTTTTCCTGCAGTGCTAAAAAATTTATTTTAGCATCTTAAAAAAAAAAAGTTTGTTCTCTTCATGAGTTTACATCAGCCCCTCCAGCAGTAGGAGTAGAAAGCCACTTTAAAGCCCAGATACGTAGTAAAGAATCTGCACAAACCCAACCTTTCAGCAGCTCAGCTTTGCTTAGAAATGACATTTCAGTGGAGCAGATGTGATAGGAGTCAGTGAAGTAGAAGCTCAGTCCTGCCCCCAGGGTGCTGTGCCTGAGATTATGGACGTATGGGAAAAAAAACCCTTTTGTCATTGCCTTACGTATTTTCTTGGAAGGTTCAGACCCAATAAACAGAAAACAGATGCCATTGATTACTTTTCTCATCACTCAGAATCCACGTGTGTTTTATAATTAATGGGCCCAGAAAAAGCCCCGACATTCAATCGCTATGCTTTTGAAACAGTAAGATGTGGTTATGTTTAATGCCCTGTGACGGAAGATATTTATATGTAAAGTTCCTTTTCTTAAAAGGGAAGAATTAAGGAAGATCCAGCTGCAAGATCACTGAAGAGCAGATAAGGAAGAATTTGAGCTTGAGGTGAATCACAACCCTGTGATTTTACAGACTTGGAACATAAAAAATAGGAGTAAAATGACTAAATTAATAGAATGAAAAACACTGCTAAAACACCTTTGTAAGAAAATACTACTAAAAAGGTTTCCTAGATATTCTTTGTTTTCATTTTATTTGCTTTTTTCAGTCTCTTTCTTAATAGAGTCCTTTTCCTGAGCCCCTCTCTGACATTAGCATGGATCAAATACACTGCTTTCACAAGCCAGCACCAAGCCCCCCTCCAAAAATAAAGACTTTTCCAATTTTGTTGGACACACAGAGCCAGACTGTCACTGTCTTGCAGTGTGTGGCAGAAACAATGCTAACAGTGCAATCCTTGCTACCTGAGGAGAGCTTGACTTCTCTCAGAAAGTAAAATACCAAGAAAGTACTTTCTTTCCAAAAGTTTCTTCTGAACAGCGCTCTCTCTACACTACTAAGTGGATCTGAAATAAAATCAAGCATTTTGCTTTGCAAATATAAAGATTTTTGACCTGCTCCCATCCTCAGGGTTACATGGGCACAATTCACNNNNGGGTTACATGGGCACAATTCACTGCCTAGACTATAGGAAAGCCCTGGGAATTGATAATTCGTCTGCTGGAAATATCCTCATGACTGTAGTCTATCCATCAATTCAGAGGAAAGTACTTTTGACAATCTGAGTTTAAGCTCATCTGTTGCACTGCCAGGGGTGTGGTGCTGTAGTGTGGGACAAGGCTGTGTGAAGAGAGAAACTCATACTTTGACAAGTGCTGCAAAAAAATAGAATGCGAATCCAAACCCCATTATTTTTTACCCCCTCTAAAGCTGCTTATATGGACTCTGCTGACCACCATCTTAAACTAGATTTTTCTCACAGGATTAGGGGAAAGATCACAGAACAGACTTGAGTGCAGGAGACCTCTGGTTCAACCTTCTGCTCAAATCAAGGTTGGTGCTATGGTTAGACAAAGTACTCAGGGCTTTATCCAGCTAGGGCTTGAAGACCCTAAAGACAGATGGCAAAAACCTTGCTGGGAAACCTGGTCCCTGCCAGATAATCCTTATGAGAAAAAGGGTCAGGTCTCCAGCATGAACTCCCCAGTTTTAGCTGATGTCATGTGCCTGCAGGGGGAGAAGGACTTCTGTTTTAACACAGGGATGTGGAGGCTGCTGCAACCAAGCAGTGGGTAATGATATCATGAGCAGATTGATTGGGAATTCTTATCCCTCACTGCTTATATTTGGAGTCAACAAAGCCTGGGCAGAGTCTGGCTCCAGCCTGAACTCCATCCAAGCAACATTGTGAGGACTGGAGGATCAAGCCAGGCTTCTCTCGTGCTGGGTGGTGCCTGTCACTGGCAGATCTTGGCACCAGTCTCAGCCATCACTCCTGTTTCCCTGCCCTGCCTGCTTCAGGCAGCCGAGCACTGCAGTTGTAGCACTGAGGGTGAGCTGTGCAGCAAAATGTCCCGCCGGGGTGGCTGTGGGGTGCTCAGGGACTCAGGGAGCTGGGAGGGCAGCCTTCTGCAGGGGCTGCGCATTTCTTCCTCCCTGCCCCAGGACAGCCAGTGACCATGGCCTCTCCCTCCTGCAGATGTGACACTATCAAAGGTGAGCAGCTTCTGATCCTCTGCTCTTCCCAAAGTGTCGCAGAGCACAGAGATTGCCACAAAGACAAACCAGAGCTGTCCCATCTGGCAGGACACTTGGGATGACTTCCATTGCAGCCACAAGGTCTGCCTAGACTGTATGCTATGGTGGACACACAGAAATCCAGTGTGCCCACTCTGCAGAAGAACAATAGTGACTGTCCGATTTTCTGATCACGGAGAAGACGACTATCTGGAGACATCCATCACAGTTCCTGAGGAGCTGCCAGATGGCAGCAGCCAGGCAGAGAGAGCTCCTGACAGCCTGGATGAGAACAGCTCCCATCCTCCTGTGGTGTGCTATCCATCTTCACAGGGCACACCATTCCAGGTCATGGGCAGTGTCCTGCCTGAGCTGTGAGCAGAACTTTTCCATCAACAACAGCATCTTCTGGATCCTGTGCAGACTCTGCTGTGTCAGAGAGTGGAGGCCATGTATTAGGACCAATGGTGACTGATACAGAGCACACTGTGTTGCGCCTATGGCACCGATGGGAGACCATGATCAAGAGTTTGTGGGACATCCTGGAGGAGCACACAGCGCCACTGGTCCAGGGCACCATTGACATTGTTATCCAGTGCAGCGAGGGGGCCCAAAGGTTGCTGCACTCCCACACGGCCGGGGATGAGACTGACCGCCCAGCAGCCAACAGCAGATCCAGGAGCTCCAGATCTCTGAGTTCCTGCTCATGGATTTGAACTCCCACCAGCAGCTGTACAGTCTCTGTGGAGGAGGAATGAGCAGGCACCATGGAGGCTGCCCTTGTGAGGGTCACAGCTACTCCCCATGTATGCCCATCCCCACAGAGCAGGACAAGCCCAGGAGGACCTGGGGCAGGAGATGGTGGCAGTGGCAGGTCCCTCTGCCCAGGGCAGCAGCCAAAGCCATTTCACTCCCTGACAGGGCAGGGACAGCTTGCTTGGGCGGTTCCATTGTCCCCCAAAGAGGAGGGACCGCAGGTTCCAGGGCTCTCCCCAGCCTTGCAAGAAGCCACCCTGACAGCATCATTAGCAGGGCTCCTGCATTGTTTCTCCTCATTATTGCAGAAAAAGGCAATAAACTGTTTTGCTCACACAGTCTCTGGGCACTGCTTTCTCCTCCTCCTGATGTCTTTCCTCTCCTCTTCTTTTCCTTAAGCCTGTGCCTTCACATTCTCCTAAAATTCCTGCAGGTATACAACAACAAGGACTTGGGTATGGAATTGTCCTCTTCTATGCTGAACCCTATCCCAGTATCTCCAAGAGAAAATACAGTGCTGATTGTGTGTAGTGGGTTGGCTTGATTGTGCTGGGTTGGTTTTAGCTGGTTTTTGGTCAAAGGGTGCCATCAATCAATGCCATCAAGACAGCCAGCTCTGTTTTTGTCCCTCCTGAGTCCTTGCAAGCTCATTTGTGGGGCTATTTTTGAGCAGTGGTCTGCTGGGATTTTGTCTCTGGTTCGCTCTTCAAAAACAATTACTGCAGCCAGAGAGCACTTTTTAAAACCTCATGATTTGTCACCCTCCACCGACGAGCACAGCCATTTTAACTGTTGTTTCTTGCTGCCAGCCTTGTAGTGATCCAAGAATTATCCTGCAGTAATGCAGGAAGATCTAGTCCAAGTACCAGATCCAAAAGCAGCCTGATTCCATGCTGGAGCAGGCATAATCACAGCCCGCACTGTGACTAATCCTGCCAAGCATGTTTTCCTTGAAGTCTCTGATAAAGAGTCTGACCATCACCACTCCTGGTCACAAAAAAGGTAGCACTATTTCCACGCCTTTTTCTTTGTGTGTTTTAGACTGCACAGTCATACAAAGTACAAGCACTACACATGACAATATTTGCCCAACTGAAAGGCAGTGCTTGCCACAATATGGTTTAGCCATCAATTAATAATTCAGATAAATAGTGGGTTCATTAAATAGTCTGTTTTCTTCTAGACAGAATAAGATTCTACACAGGCATGTTCAGGGAATGCCAGTGTCTCTAGACTGGACAGAGTAATTCAATAATCCTTTAAAAGGAAAATTTAAGCTGTCCCCTTAATGAAGTGGTGAGTCACAGGAGTAACTGGGAGGAAGGAAGTTTTAAATCTTAGTATAACCTGGGCATTTAAAGATGAAAATTGTCTTTAAGTCAACATCTTCTTCACTAAGCACTGAACTTGGAGTAAGGCATTTTCTGCCTTGAGGATAGACCCCAGGCACAGACTTCTGCAAGGACAGGCTGCTGCTGTGTGACAGAGTGAGTGACCTCTCTGTCATCTCAGGGACTGCACTAAGCACGCACAGAAAGAAGCAGGGCTTTCATTTCTGCATAGCTATTTCTGAGTCAGCTCTTTTGGTTTCTCATTTAATTCTTAAGAATGAATTCTAAGAAATTTCTCAGTTCTGAAGAAATAGGACAATATGAGGAGCAGGACTTCTGTTTTCAGATGCCAGATGCCAGTAAACCTTAGTGAACAGATCCGCTGAAGAAGCTTTAGTACATACCTACTGTTTTTTTAAAAGCAGTGTTAATATTATAGAGCTGGGAAAATGAAAGATGATCTTCAAAGGCATGGGTGTCATCTAGAAATCATACATTTAGTAATTTCCAGAAATTCTGATTAACTACTCCTTTCTTGGCTTTCAGAAAAAATCCTCCCTATTAGTGTGTCTGAAAACAGATATTAATAGAAATAAAGATCTATAAAGAATATTTGGCCCACTTTTCTATCAATACATATTTGACTCTCAGGCAATACCTCCACTTCATCAAATGCTCTTTTTCTTTCTCTTTGTTTAATTTCTTATGCCTCTGTCCATCATGCAGTTCATTAGACCTTTTAAATTTTAACAGTGCTCTTGGGCTGAGGGCATGAAAAAGGGAAGGCATGGGCATTTGTCATCCTGCTGTTGCTGATAAGACTGTCTTGGCCATCCATCTTCAATTCACTCTTGGACATGGATGCTCCTAAAAGAAGCAATTAGGTCATGGTTTATCTTCCCAGGTGGCCAGGCTACATCATCACATCATGTCTTGAAAAAGACTTTGTTTCTATAGCATGTGTACCACTTCCAGGCTTGCAAGCATATATTAGCAAAATGGGCTTGGGAAAATGCATTTGCACGTACTTATGGATTTATCCACTGTTCCACCTCTCAGAATTAAATGTTTGGATGGAATTAATTACTAACCAGGGACTATAGCCTCTTACAGTAATTAAGGACTTGATGTTCACTAACTCCAATGGAGATACATGCTGTAAGAATAGGCAACAATATGCCGTGGCAAGACAATGCTAGAAATAACTTGCATTTAATACAGTTTGGCTTTGATTCATGTTTTTTGGGGGAAAACTGTGTGTGCCACAATCCATCTATTGGAATAACCACTGAGTGCTGCTCTGCTTCAGCTCTTTGAATCTGCAGGCTGAGAGGCTGGAGACAGCACCTGAGATAATATGGTGAAGGGGATTAATGCACTAAACTGTGGGTGGGGATGCAGGAAATGAACCACAAGGATGAAAAATGAGATAAAGAAAGATCAGGCCATGTGAAACATCATAGTAGTTTCAATGAAAGTCATGAAAATAACTAACACTGACTCATACCTACCAATGTCCATTAATTTTATAAAAGCAGGTAGGTTGTCGGAGAAACAACAAAGCAGCCATTAGATTTTCAAAAAGCAACAAAGAGGCCACTTTCAGCACAGTACTGAAACATTCTGAAAACATACTGAAACATGACAAGAATTAAAATTTGGGTAGTTTTGCATTCCACATTCTGTTTTCTTCCTGAGATATAAGAAATTTCTGTCATGGACTGAAGATGTTTAAAATTACTTTTAAGCAGGCCATCATCAGTGTCTCTTTGCTTACCAGTGCAAAATTTTCATCCTTCATTGTTGAATAAGAGCCACTCTGCATATTATTCCTCGCATGTAGCAAGACTTAATTAGGAGCCATTCAGGTTTTACAGGCAATACAATCAGACAATCTCAAAGAGTTTCATTAAATTTTGAATAAATATTGAATAAATAAATAAATAAATAAATAAATAAATAAATAAAATGCTGACTATAGTATGGAGGAGAAGAAGTCCTCTTGGCTGGGATAGCTGGGGAAGGATCAAAATAACCTTCCTAATGGATTACTCAGTAAGTGTTTGAAACTGGTGACTATAATACCAGAATGCCTAAGCATTACTTATCAGAGAGAGTTCAGAAGTACCACCACCAACTAACAGGTTTCCCTTATGGCCTTTTCAGAAATTACAGTCAGCACTAGGACATGTCAGTTTTTGCTTGCTTCCTGCCTTACTTTCTCTCCTCTGAAGAGAAATTGATAGTGGCTCTGTGGCAGGGCGGGCTCCAGGCCCTGTATCTGCCCAGCACTGTTGAGGTCCACTGAGTTGTAACAACAGTGACAGTCATCAGGGCCTGCAGAAATCACAATAACTTTCTGGAAATGATATGTGCCGAGAGGGTAGGAACAGACAATTGCATATCTCCCAAGCCATTTACATATCTCCGGTAATCTGAGGCGGTGAGATTTACTGTGTGGCAGAGAAAGCTGTTGAGCTGATGTGTTCCATTTTCGCTTGATCAAGAAGCTTTTAGGACAAAGGTTGTGCCAGCAAAGGGTGGTCTTAAGTACTTCAAAGAATGAAGATTGATCTGCCTTAAAAAACATAAAAATAAGTCTTATGTGTGATTTCCCAAGGAAATTTTTATCCAGCATTGCCCACATATTTCTTCTTTCCTAGTTTCTTTCAACATTTTCCAAATTTTGCATTTGTGCATACTGCCTTCGTGTCACAGAGGAAAAATCATGATGAAATCTGTCACTGTCAGGAGTAGAAGAACTGAGAACTAAATTTAAAAGCTGCTAAAAACACTCACACGCAAAAAACCACAATCAAAAAAAAAAAAGGCCTACCATAACATAACCTCTCCANCAAACAAACAAACAAAAAAAAAAAATCCTGGTTAACCATTGTTTTAATTAAAAAAATTTGCAACCTACGAGGTGTCTGCCACACTCAACCAGCAAGCCAAGACCTCCCTGGCATCCCATCTTTCTCCTCAAATATCACCAATGCCAGCTCACCTGGGTGTCAGACCTGCTTCAGCTCAGCAGGAACAGGATGTACACATTCTGAAACTGCTGCATAAGAGGATGGTTGCTATGAAATCTGACCTGTTTCTTAATTAGCAGTATTTTAATATGGTTCAGATTGCACAACATAAGAAAACAGAATTATCAGTATTTCTTCCAGAGCTGAGGCATTTTCTTGTTGCCCTTACTGAGGAATTGAAACTTTCTTTTCCAGAGTGGTGCTGAGCCCTAGAGAAGGGCACAGATGAGGGCAGCAGGCCAAGTGCTGTATCTGGAGGCAATGGGAGATTTGCAAATCTTTTGCTGAGGGACATTTATTCCTCCGTAAGATTCAAACGAAATAGACTAGTGTCAGCAAATCTGACAATTGGTCATTGTTTCCCAGCAGAAACTGAATCAAAACAAATTATCAGAAATCAATTTAGTTGGGAAACAAAAATCCTAATCTACATTCTATACAAGACTGCTGGCTTTAATTCTCTTTGGGCCTAAGATTTTTTAAACTTAAGCACCTTCTTTATGTGTGCAAACTCGATGTTAGTTACACCTTTGCTCTGTGTTAAGATAATCATGCATTCTTCTTTTGCCTCCCATCAACTTAGTTAATTATTTTCTTTCATATAAAACTGCACGCAAAATCCCTTTTGTCAAAGTCCAAAATCTTAAAAGAAGCTATAACTTTCAAATCTTTTAAGGTTTTATAAACCTTAAAGTGAAATTTGCTTTTTTCTTTCAATTTTTAAGGAAAATGCACCCCACCAAATCTGTTTGTAATTTTGCACTTTCAGGTTCAAATGCATCTTGAATGAAGAGCTGAAATTCTTGCCAAGATGCCACCTTAACACGCCAATTATCTGTACTTGGTCCACAACGTTTCTCTGGGACAAAACACTTTGTCTCAATTTTGGCACTTCACAAATGAGGATCGCTTCTGTCATCAGACAATAATCAGGAGGAGGGGTGGGTTAGAGTCTAAAAAAGGGCTCAGGGCTGTTCAGGTAGAGACTGTAGCTGATTAAGGGAGTTTCTAGCACTGGAAAGTTGTAAGTAGCTCTTAATCACTGACAGATCTCTGCCTGAAATATCTCTTTGAATAAAAACCCTACTTTTTTTCAGCATGCAGCTGCGGGGGCTGTGTTTGTAATTTTTAGGACAAAATTCAATTAGGAGCTGTATATGTAACTGCTAAGTCACTCAGATGTGTTTAAGCTTATGTGAATATATAATCCACTTACAGTGTAGATGATTTCATAGTCACTCTGCTGAACAACGGTTCTTCTTTCCTCACAGGTAACACAACTGGATACTGCAGCCCACAAACACAGGATTTAATTCGTTGGGAGGCATTAAACTAAACAGAGCTGGAATAATGCCACTTGGAAAAAGTTATATTCTATGCACAAAATATTTATCATTTCAACATCATCAAACACTTATGTGGAGAGAGCTCTCTCAGAAATGAGTTCTGTGCACAGAACTAACACAAATCAAATTAGTGCACTGAAGCTAAAGAGGACACATTTAATCTCATCTCTCAGAAGTTTTTCAGTAAGTCATTAAAAAGAAGTTTTACTTTTTTATACCTGTAGATATCTTCCTAGGAATGACTAGGAAATTACAGCAATGGATTTCCAAGTCTAAAAGTCAAAGAGCTCCATGCAGAGTTAGGTAAAAATAACACCACCCAGTGGGTTTATTTTTTAGAAAAAATGGAGACTAAAAAAATGATTTTTGACTGAAAATCCTGCCTATGTCCTGCTTGATTCCAGTCAGACTAGCTAATGTTATTCACTTGGATACAGGCACCAACTGGTACTTGATTCAAGAACCAGTATGCAGGATTGCAGAAAATCAAAGTGTTTCTATTTTTAATGTAAACTGAGGAAGTTTTTAAATGTTTTCCAGAGAACCCACCAGTCTACAGATTTTTCACACAGACCAAGTGGCCTTTTTCTCTCCAAAACTAATGGATAATTTTAATCCTGTCTTATTCTATCACAGTACTCATTCATGCATGCAGAGATACCTATAATGCAGCTCTGCTGTAAGAAAGCAATAAAGACCTTAGGAATTTTCCCCTCAACCACAGATGCACTTTCACAGCTCAGAAGATGGATTTATCCTTTGAAACTAACTAAATCTCCTAAACTTAGCCTTCGGCAATGTTTTCTTGGAGAAAAACACCAGCAGAGCTTAGAGGCCAACATGTTCAGCCTGTGCAGCATATGGGGTGTAACATGCAGCAAAGAGACATGAAAGCAGTGCAGGGAAAAGGGAGGATGGCTCCCCTTTCCTCACAATGAATCAATAATATATTGCTGCTTTGCAGTACTTTTCATTATGTACTTCCCTAGTTTCCTTTTTCAGTTCTTATCCACTCAAGCTTAAAGCAAGTATTCTGGACAGGAAAAAAAAGTGCTTTACTTTCAGGTTTCTGAATGCAAAGATGTTCTAGAATAACTCTAATTGGAAAAAAATGTATTTTGTACATAAACTACTCATCATTTGTAGCAAGGAGAGTTCTCTGAGAAGAGTTTTGTAAAAGGAACTGGGTCTATATACTCTGGATGCCAATATTTTTTTCCCTTTCAAGTAGAAATTTTGCTTTATATTTTTCCATTTCAAACAATAGTACACTATGAAAAGCGTATGTTTCTACTTCTTATATCTAATTAATATATCATTAATTTTTTCATCGTATTGGATTAGCTGTCATTGTTTTACATTCTTAGATTTCCCCCAGAGAAGCGATAAGTTTCTAGCTTTCACAACTGTCGGTAAAACTCTATATATCAACAACACCAACTTGAAACCCTGGAGGCATAGGGGAACAGAATGATTCTCTTTTTAAAAGTCATATGTTTGAGTATTTAGTTCACAATATTTAATAACTGAGGGTAGAAAATCTTGAAACAACTGAACTAGAAGTGGCCATCTGTAGCGAGATTTTTTAAAAAGATAAATTTATGCAGTGAATTATTTAAAAAGCAAGCTCCATTAATGCTTTAAATAGCAACTTAGGTCTCTGAGTAGAGATGTTCAGAGGTTCAGAAACTGTTCAGAGATTAAGTAGTTACTTAATGGGTTATGTGAGAGAAACATGGATCATTGAACAGTAACTTCAAATTTACCAAGGAGTTCCAAAACCATTAGGGTTGGAAGATGCTTTACCAGTGGAAGCTTTTACTGAAAGCACTGTCCCAAGTTCACCATAGCATTTTGATGCAAAAGAGTGACAATTTTTAAAGTTTTCCCTCTGTGAAGATGCAGCTCAGTTAAGCAGAAGAAGCAGTACTACTCTCTGATGTAAAGAGCATTTGTCCAAACACCAGTGACTAATAAAATGAAGAAAAATTACACACCACAAAGAAAATTGAACTTAGTCCATCATTTGCTACCAGCTCAGCATTTCTGGTGCTGCAAGGAGGCTTTAATGTATTTCAGGTCTTCATGTTTCCCATTTGGTATATCAGAGTGTTCTGCTCCTGCTGGTGCAAGGTAGGATTCAACAGGCAAAGAAGTACAGGCAATTCCTGCTTCCCAGCTGTCATCCCCTCCAAGCACAGGATAACCATCAATCTGCTAGTCACTTTTCCAGCCAGCAGCTCCTGGCAGCCTCTTAACATGTACTTTTAGAGTGGAGGGGAACAACACCAGCCTGGACATCTGGGAATTGCTTCCAAGGCCAGTCCTTGGGATTACACTTCTTTAAAGAATATAAATGTGAGGGTGTTAAAACACTGGCACATGTTGCCTAGAGAGGTGGTAGATGCCTCATCTCTAAAAGCATTCCAGGTCAGGTTGTACATAAGAACAGGTTTCTGAGAAACCTCATCTACTTGAAGATGTCTCTGTTCATCGCAGGGGGACCCAACCATTTCATAATTCTGTGAAAGAGTTTTGTTTTGTAAGATAGCTTCCCATTTTAATAATTAATTTGCTTTGTTTCCCAAGCAGTAAAAATGAAACTGTGCTTCCTCCTCTGATTGCTGCCTTATTCATGACCACTATGCTATGGGTGTGTTTGTTAAGGCATCAACATGCTCCTCATTTCTCCAGGGAGCTCAATAGGAGAAACCTATGCTCTGTTTAAACCATCCAAGCAAGATAATCACCAAACATGCTTTCCTGTTGCTCTTGGCAATTTTCTGGTCATGTGGCATAAAATTCTTTTTAAAAATCAGTTGGACATGGGCATTGGAGAAGAATAGTAACAACAGTAATCATAAGGAAAATAATTTTCTTCTCACTTTTTTGCTCTCTGTTGTGAGGCTGCTTCTTCCAAATGAAGCTACTTAGACAAGGATCTGTATGAGTTTTTTGCCAAACTTTTGATTAAACATCCATAGCAGCCATACAATATATTGTCCTCTATATAAAATGGATGGTATAGTAAAGAAATTATTTGAGTAAATTCATTTAATAAGAGAAGAGTTTGTCTTTGAAAGATTTGTCTAAACCTCTGTTTCCATGTTCATGCTATCTTGCAGTTGAATGCCTAGGAAAACTTCCTACGTTCATGTCTGTAGCTCACAGTTTATGTTTGTAAAGGGATTGATAGAAGCATCTGGACAGGCTTTTGCTAAGGGTTTAAATGTTGAAGTCTGAGTGAGTTTGCTCTTTCCATCATCATTTTTCCTTAGAAGTAAAGATTGATGACAAAAATATAATAAAAATTTGCAGTACAAACTTGTAGAAAAGGAAGTCATGGTGATTTTAGCAGTGTGGGCATGGGGATCTATTGGCAATGCAAACACAGTCCCTCTAAGTACAAACTGGGCTTGAAAAGGGGACAGTGGTCCCCTGAGTGGTGGATAGGAAGAGTCTGTCCTCACTGCCTTGCTAGAGAGGGACTGAAGAGAGGCAGGTGGAAAGCAAGAAGTAATAATGAATCAGTATGTATTACTGCACAAACAGTATGTTAGGACAGGTCTCTCTGGCAAATTTAAAGGGAAAAGGCTGTTATTAAAAAGCTACTTCCCCTGAGAGGGGCTTATTAGGACTATCTGCCAAATGAAATGGACGTTTGAACCATACCCAAGCACCGTGATTGGAGATTGTTATCATATCTGTTGGCAGTTTCATTCCTGAATTTGGCAGATGCCCAAGAGAAACATCACACACACGACATAATTCTCCCAGCAAAGTCATCATTTAATATTACAGAGTGACCAGTGGTCTCATAAAAACATTCAGAAATTGCTGACTTTTAGAAAGGCTGTTGATTCTTCCAGCAGCCATTTCTTCATGACTCAGCATAAAATGTTAATGCCATGACATTAGTTGTAGGCTTAAATCATCCTAATGAAACAGAAAGTGGAACAGAACTAATTCATCCCAGCATGTTCCACTGCAGATGTTTTATTAGCAGTTTTAAGATAATGAAATTAGAACAAGAAAAATGTTTTCCAGTTAGCTTTGACCATATGCAGCTTTATACATTTATTTTAAAAAGTATGTAGTGCCCATCACATACCATCTCTTTTCAGAAACAGAATTTGTCTTTAGGAAGGGAAATTAATTTTATTTCTTTGACAAATCTTTTTTTTTTTAACCTTGGAAAAAAGGTAAAATATTTCAGAATTTCTTCAGTGGTAGGGAGAGTCAATGATAACTAGATTGTCCCAAACTGTTCAGAGACCTCCCCAAATAACTGAAAGAAACTATAATGGGATGGGAAAGATCATTCTGGCATGATTAGATGCAACTTAAATTCCATGCAGTAAATTATGAAGAAGCAGGTGCATCTGTACAAAAAATGTCCAAATTATGGAGGAGAAAGAGGTGATAACATGCAGGTTTTTTCTCAGTCTATTTAATGGATTCACATAGGTAAGTTAAAGTGGATGGATTTGTTACTACTTCAGTGAAGAGTGAAGTAATAATAATTCTCACACTGTATATTAAAAATGCACTTATTGTTCTGAGTAAGAGGTTAACAGACCCCTACTGCAAGTTATTTCCTAAAAAACTACTTTGCTATCAGTAGGGTTTGTATGTTTCTTTTTTCCTTCTTTTCTTTTTTTTTCAATTTTCTGTGCAAAAATACTTATCAAAAATTCTTCAGGGTACTGCTGAGATGAAAATATAGGAAACTCTACTTAAAGATTGTGGTTTATCACACAACAGCACCCTTACAACAAAGGGTTTTGCCCAAGTCTTTGGTATAACAAAATGGTAATTGAAAACCATAAAAATCTGCAGAGTGAGAAGAGATGAAGTCACTCCAAAAGAGACCATTACAGTTTTACTCCCAGCTGTCTTTCATTTCTTATCTGAGCTTTCCCCCACCCATGAGTGTGTATATGTGCAGATGAATATATGTATATGTACATGTATATATAAATATGCATATATATTTTTTATATGTGCATAGATTATGTGTGTGTGTAACATATTGCTGTGTTTCATCATGAATATCAAACCTACTTACAAACATCAGCTCTTAGGGCTGGGAGGCATGAGGAAACAACAACAAGACTTCTAAACAGACTCCCAGTCGTGAACGTTTAAAGAAACTGACCTAGCAAACTACCACAGTAACAAACAGCAGTTATAGGCACAGAATTCCACTGGGCTATGGTAAGAGGCAAGGGAGAACCTGACATTCTGAATCAGTGTTCATGTCATGCCATTGCTCCATTCAAGGGGTATTGTCATCTGTCAGTGACACCATTTCTGTAGGCACTGCTGTAGCAGGAAGGCATCCTTTTCACAAAAAACAAGGACACAGTAAAATAAATTGCTGTGGAAAGAGTGGGTCTGTTTTCCACTTGCAGAATGCTGAAATTCAGCTTTCCAGAATGACTCCACATAAGGAGAAATATCAGTGATCTCTCTGCTGAAGAGGTCAGTGGCATCACCTCAGCCATGCTGGCTACACATTAAGTGTGTGGCACAGTCCGCAGAGGAACCAGAGAAGGAAAGCAGAACAGAGGGCTGCGTGTCAGGCTTGGTGCTGTGACCACTTCCCTGGGGAGCCTGTTCCAGAGCCCAGTCACCCTGTGGGAGAAAAACCTTTTCTTGATATCCAACCTAAACCTCCCCTGACAACATCTTCAAGCCACTCGCTCAGGTCTTGTCACTGGACACCACAGAGAAGAGATCAGTGTCTGCTCTTCCTCTTTACCCTCACATGGAAGTTGCAGACCCCAGTGAGGTCTCTCCTCAGACTCCTCCTGGCTGAACAGACCAAGTACCTTCAGCCAATGCTCATACAGCTTCCCCTCAAGGTCCTTCACCATCCTCATGGTCTCCTTTAGACATTCTCCGGTAGTTTAGTATCTTTCTTATATTGTAGTGTCCCAAACTGGCCCCGGCACTTGAGGCGAGCAGATCAGATCGGGACAATCCCATCTTTTTCCCAGCTGGTGATGCTGGGCCTGATGCCCCCCAGGACATGGTTGTCCCTCCTGGCTGACAGGACATTGCTGACTCATACCCAACTTGCCACTGACCAGGGCGCCCTGGTCCCTTTCCATGGCACTGATGTCCAGGCTCTTACTCCTCCATCTGTCCGTACATTCAGGGTTGCCCCACCCTAGCTGCAGAATCTGGTGCTTTCCTTGATTGAACACCATATGGTTGGTGATTACCCATCTCTAATTTTTCGAGGTCTCTCTGATTCCCGGGGACAGTCCTGTGCAGGGCTAGGAGTTGAACTTGATGATTCTGGTGGGTCCCTTCCAACTCAGCATATTCTGTGATTCTGGAATTTAAGTCAGTTTGACTTGTCAATCCACATCTGAAAATCTGGGTCACTCTTTCATTCTGCCACACACCTTTCTCAAAATAACCATGGGTATATCTCTCGCCATCCTCCCACAGCTCCTATTGTTGATCTCTGTTTCATTTATCAGTGGAAAACCCTAAATCTTACTTAGAAAAGATCTTTAATCTTGGACCAAGTGAAGCACCTTTTTTCATCTAAGACTTACAGTTGAAGAATTAAATTAAATCCCTGCCTGCCTTGACCTAGCTCTAAATCTTACAAATTGCAAGTTCCTGCTTGATTTACTCCCACAGCATTTCTTGGCAAATAGATTATTTTACTTCTATAAGCATCATGTCCACCAAATTCACCCTTAGCATCTCTCAAGAGATTGTTTGGACTGACTTACACCAACGGGGCATCTCAAAGTCCTGAGCAACATTGGTACTATGTCAATTAAAGACAGTAGTTGAGTGCTGAACTGTGAAGCAAACTCTTGACCCTGTCTGGTATCTAAGTGAATACATGAAAAATTTCTCGCTACTCTGCAAGAGTTCTATACCTAAAAGTGCTTCTCTGGTGAGTTTTAACATCATGTTTTAATTTGCATAAGGATCACTGCTATCCCACAGCCTCATAAGAATTTCAAAGGCTTTGGCAGAGTAAGGGAATTGAGTGTAAATTCCTGCATTTTCTTCAAGGCACTGAAGTTCCCACTCAAGGAACCCACACACAGAGCCAGGCCTGGAGCAAAGGGTTTACTGCTTGTGTGATGGTTCCACTAAATATATGCCTGCACTCAGCAGCAGCAGGTGATGCCACATTGGCCACAAGTGAGCACTGTGGAGAGAAATGGCAGCTACGTGGATGTTACGTGTGCTTAAGCTGTCATTATTTCCATCTCTGACAGTGCCATGTGAGCTTCATGAAGGGAATAGCTCCTTCTTGAGAGTCTGTATGGCAAAATCCAGGTGCTGTGAACTCCAATAGTAAGACATTTGTAGGTATGGAAACTAACTTTCAGTCAGACTGAAATTAGATTTAACACACTTCAGATGGCTGTATCTGTTTAGTCAAATGCACTTTGTAAAATAAGAGAGTACACAGGTTGTGGCTTCTCCTCTGAAGCAGTAGAGCTAAATACAGGTAAGAACCATTAATGCAGATTGATTCATATCAGAACAAAGTATCTAGACAGGTGGAAAAATTACAGAACCATAGAAACATTAAAGTTGGAAAAGACCGCTAAGTTCATCAAGTTCAACTCTTAACCTTAGCCCTGGCATCTTCACCGTTAAACCTTGTCCCCAAGTGACACATCTACAAATTTTCTAAATAACTCCAGCAATAGCGACTTCATCACTGCCCTCAGCAGACTATTTTGAAAACACTTTTGGTGAAGAATTTTTCTATAATACCCAAACAGCTTCGTCTTGTCCAGTCACTTGTGCTCCAAACCGTTCACCAGCTCCCTTGCCCTTCTCTGGACATGTTCCTGCCACTGAGTGTCTTTCTTGTGGTGAGTGGCCCAAAAGTAAACCTGACATTTGAGATGCAGGCTTGCCAGTGCCAGTAAAAGGAGATGATCACTGCCCTGGTCCCGTTAGTTAAAAAATTCCTGATCCATAACAGCTTTTGAGCAGGAACCACGTGTGGGTGCTCGAACATACTGATGTTTCAGCAGAATTCAATCACTCCTAGCCACATTTCAGTGTTGTCTCCCATGCAAGATACAAAAATGCCTCAGGGAAAGCTATCCTTTTCTTGTCTTGGTGGCACAAAGTGAAGTGGAAACAACCAAATTAATCCAGTTGCAAAGGAAATACACCAGTTTGAACCCAGGTCTCCTCATTAGGGACATGCTGCAAGCACAGAGTAACTCTGATACATTACACAGCACGAAAAATTAGAAGGGTTGCTTTAACTTTGAACAGTCTTCTGTCTGAGGCCACCCTGAATCCATAACTGTCAGAAACTTGAGAGTTTTCTCATGCAATGTTTTCATTCTTTCCACTGTACAACTCTGATTCACAATAAAAAAAAAGGAAAAAAGTATTTTCATCAATCTTAGGGATGCGTTAGACTTGAAATTGTGGCTTGTCCTATTTTAGTGGTCTCCTGACACTGACTTTTTGATCCACAGTCTCCAGGATTTCAAAAATAAACATAGGAAGTACTTTAAAGCTACTGCCAGCATTTCAAAGATAAATGTGGGAAGTACTTTGAAGCTACTGGCATTTTTCTTTCTGTTTTAATTTTATAGGCTATATAGTGATATAGCTGTATAGACTATGTAGGAATATGTCTGCCCATAAATAATGACACGTGGCATATCAAAGAATAGCTGTCAGCTCCTGCAGTGTCTTGCTAACTAAGATGATGGATAACCCAAAGTAATAAAAAGAAAACAACTGCAGAGTCTGGTGATATCTAAACTGCACAACTCAGACAGGAGTAACTGTTGAACTGCCGCATTCTGCAGGACCTGCAGGTAGAATTAGAACCAACATTCATATCCAGAGCCCCAGATCTCAACCAATCTGAGGTCCACATAGGAGTCTACCTGCACTGAATCCTTCTCTATTTCAAAAAAAAAAAGGTCAGTTTGACCCCTGGCACAGCAGAAACTTCAGTGGTGGCATTGCCAGCACCCTGAGAGATGTGCAGCCCTAACTTGCTCCAACAAAGATGAATGGGTAGGAAGGTCCAATATCCTTCCTGCTCGCTAGAAATGGATATAAATTCATAGATATATAACCTGGACAACTTCAACCTTTCTCTAGTGGGGAAAAGGGTTGATGGTATCAATGAATTTGTGTGAAAGCAAAACAAAAGTCTACCTTGAAATATGGATTCTCAACTAGAAAAGTTGAAAGAAAGCACAAAACTAAAAAAAGATCTGTCCTCCTTGGATTTGCAGAAAAGATGGTATTTCCAGTTCTGCAAATTCATAAGCTGATTATTAGAATCTAAGGCTTTCTAAGAGATCTGAGCTTTACACAAAAATGTGGATCAAACTCTTCTCTGGTTTGATGTTTCTGTAACAATAGTGAATTCATTAAAAAATACAGATTTGTTTATAAAACAGAAAGTCTATTTAATTAACTCCCACAAAATTCTTCTGCAAATGACAGCAGAATCCTTTATTCTTTGAAATACAGAAAAATAGGAAAATATTTCATTTTATCATGCGCTGTCCTGTCAATGTCAACAGAAGATTCTGTAGCCTCAGGGGCCACTGATGTTTATCACCTTCATGGAGCACAGTGAGAATGAGTTTTAAAATTTAACTAAGTTGTAGGATAAGTTCTCATGATACCTATATCCCAAGAGGAGAAAAATTAAATATAGCTTCTTATGGTCTTAACTTTCCATACATTACTATCACTACCATTAATTTAATATTGGCTGTAGCTTAGCATCAGAAAACTCATGCACAGGAATCACAGAAGAATTTGCTTTCTTCTGCTTTCAAGCTGCATTTTCAGATTTTAGGAGGTTTTTGTTCCTACTTCACTTTATATTCCAAATCTTCTAGAGAAAAATCATGCTTAGCTGTAATTCTTCATTGGATTTAGCAAGGGCTCGTGGAACTTTAATTGATATTTTGATCAAAGACCCTCTGGATCAATGTTTTTGAGCCAGCTGGTGTGTAATCTCTGTGAACAGTCTGGTTTAACAACGGCATTGAATCAAACCTTGTGAGACAATACAGCTGGCCAAGGGCAGCAGAGCAAAACATCTTCCTCAAAACAAATGCATGACTTTTGATGGGGTTAGTATGACTTACAGCATGAGGTTCTGGTCAAGGCCACCAATTCTTGGAGCTGTGGAGGCTCAGTAAGGCTCTTACTCCTCAGAGACCCATTAGGTGCCAGTTCATAGGTAATCTCTTTCTCATTCCTACACTCTTTTCATCTATACAGTACAAAATATTGCGTAATATTTAATTAGAAAGTCCAATGGAGGTATTTGGCTGTTAAGTCTCTCTTTTAATTGACTGGGTGTCTATTGACCTTTAATTGTTTGTGGTTTTTTAAAGTCCTGAGTTGCATCTCACTGCCAAAAGACAGAAGGAAATTGAGAGGAAACCATTAGAGAAAACCGAAGAAGGGTTTGGGGAAGAGATTAACAACATGCACATAAATTTGTCAGTTCTCAAAACACACACTGGAAAAATAGATGAGACATTTTGTTTACTGCTGACTATTAATGACTGTTGCTCTTGCAGCTGGACTCAAGAACGCCTGAAAACGACTGGGAGTTTTCAGAAGCCATGGTAAGCATTTTTTTTGTTAAAGACAACCCCACTTGATTTACTCTGAAGAATGAATTAAGTGGAACGGGCTTGTTGAGTGCCATGTCATTTGACCTGATTATGTACTTGAAAAATAAGATAGTGCTTTAGAAATTTGCACTGTAATGACAAGATTGGCCTTTTTTCCTGGAAAAAAA
The DNA here is from genome assembly GCA_013400175.1 of Phainopepla nitens. Lineage (NCBI taxonomy): Eukaryota > Metazoa > Chordata > Aves > Passeriformes > Bombycillidae > Phainopepla > Phainopepla nitens. Next base: position 94,467 of record VXBQ01009682.1, read on the forward strand.
AGAACAGGACTGCATCTCAACTAGCACACACTGCAAGAACGATAATGATATTGTTTGACCCCAAGCACGTGCATCTGATGCATTTTGTTTGCCCTACAGAGAGATGCTACTACAATTCCCTCTCCATCTGTGCTTTTTCCATGGTAGGGAAGAGCTTTCATTTAGCAATTAGAGCAGTTTGAGCAATTAGTTTGCATTTCATTCTCACTCTATTACTGACTTATTAATAAGTTGTTTCTGCATCATGCACATATCTATGTTGCAAAGGGTTCAACTTCTAAAAAATGTTAATAAATATAAAATTGGATTGAGCCACATTAAAATTCTACATATCTCACTTTAAAAGTCAGCCTATAACTGACTCAGGAGAAATGCTGAAGTATAGACAGTAGGTTTTGTCATGGTCATTAGAAGATTTGGAAACAGAATCTCTTATCTTTTACCACAGGGATTTCGTGAAAACACAGTATCAATCAGCTGCTCAAAGTTGGATGGTGAATTTAACTAAGGCATAAATTAAGTAAGGTTTAGAATGTTGTCTGCCAAGTTTCAGAAACCCATGTGCTAAAGAGTAGTAATTTTATCTGTTGTAAGTAGAGTTTCAATTTCCTTGCCAGAAAAACCTACATGTTTGTAACGTGCATTACCACAGTTCAAGAATCCACTTACCTGAAGTATTCACAAATCAAAACTTCAGGGAAGAATAAAAATATTCAGCTTTCATGAGTGGAGCTAGAACAACACAGCCATTAAAGTAATGCACTATTATATATGGTAACATTTCTGATGACATTTGTTCCAAAACCCCCACAGAATTTACCCATTTGTACCAAAAGAAAAGAATAAGATTTCTATATAACTTCCTCTGACTTTATCTTCCTCAGGAGAATTCCATATGGGCTCTTAATTTTTGCCAGCATCCATAAATGTTTTATTGTTTTTAAAAATTACTGCTTTCATTTTTACATTGTTTTTAGACTACTCCTCAATACTGACCTCTTGCTTCTTTTACTGTCAAAATACTTGGGGGGGTGGTCGGGTGTGTTCATAGTCTGTAGGCACCTTAACTTCTATAGTAGTATATACTTATAAATGTAATATGACTTATAAAAGAGTGAGACTCTAATGTATTTCAAGTCAATCATAGCAAAATGTCAGAATATGGCATACAAGTATTTTTCTGTATAGAAGATCACACACAGTAGTCACCAATGTGAAAAATTTGTCAAAAGAGCCTTCCTGTGATCCAAAAATATCTTAAGAGATAATCATCCATGTACAAAGCCAGGTCTCAGATCTGAGGAACAAAAACCCCAATACATGATTAGAGAATAAGTTTTCCTTTTGCATGAGGGTTAGAAATATTTTTGGGGAACAAAACTTGAATGAAAACCTTGAGCAGCTCTTGACATAAATAGGCCACCTTTAAGAAAATTATATGGTGAACGTGAGATCCTGTGACAAAAATCTTCACTTGAAAAGACTAGAAATGTTAGCTTCTTCCTCTTCATCAGGAAGTTATAATTTCGCAGCTACACTTTTGGTTTTCAAACCAGGTAGTCACTTTCTCCCATCATCTTCTGAATGTGATTAATAGGTTAAGTTTAAAAGCTAGGAGTGGAGACACTCTGCTCATGGACAGCACAGTATTTAAAAGTAGCTACAGATAGAAAAGTTTGGGGAAACAAGAGAAGGGAAGAATAAGGCTTGATCCTGCAGCCAAAAAAAAAAAGGGAAATGGACTCACACCCACACCACCCCAGACTATCACTGCTGGGAATGAAGCCCCTGTGCATTGGTACCTCCAGTGACTTGTCAAGTGCCCCACTTGATTCTCTGAACACTGTCAAACAGTCAGACAAGTTTCTCAGTAGGTTTTTCTTACTGGCTCAACCCCAGGTGTCCCACCACTTCAGAATTGCAGACACCTGGCTCCTTTAATTCATTTAACCATGATCAGCAACACAATAAAAATAGCTTGAGCTGGTATCTCCAGGGAGGCACCCCGAATAAAGTCACCCCCAGACTTTTATACCCTCACAGTCTGCATATCTTGTCCAACAGTGGTTTTGTGTTTGGGATCTTCTGCTGTTCACCGGCTTCTGCAGAGCCTCTGGGTGACCAACAGCCTCTCCCTGGGCAGTGCTCCAGGCGCCCACGCCCCTTGTGCAAAGGGAGAGCCCTGATTTCCAGCTCCTTGCCTGGAGCTCCAGCCATTTCCCCCCACTCAGGGCACAACCTAGAGCTCACACTGCAGCTGCACACCCAACTACCTGCACAAGGTGTGTTAATCAGCAAGGCTCAAGTCTCACTCCAAAGCAATTTCACAGAAGGCATGCTTACTTTTACAATGCTGTGCAGTTGCATGTGAGCTCTGTGTCCCTGGCTTAAAGAAGGATTTGGTTCCTAGAAAAACCCTTCTTTTTACTTGCAAGAATGGCTACAAAACTAAGTGTTTGCTTCTCCATTTGCTTTATGAGTTATATTCTGATTTGTCTCTACATTAGCAGAGCACTAAAGGCACATCTTCCCCACCTCCAGAGCCAGAAACACTCAGCAAATGTTCTGAGCTCATCAAGCCTTGTGAGGAGATTCTCTTGGAATAAAAGAGCATCCTCTCATCATAAATCAATAGAACAGAGACCACAAGAGCTAACACTGTATGAACATTTTAGGGTGAGCTTAAAACTGGTTGGGTAGCAGTGATTAAGCATTTTGTTCATTGGCATTGACAGTCTGGTCTAAGAGAGAGCCTGGTGTATCTGCTTGATTGGTTTCTTTCTCATGTCTTCCCAGTCACTCACATTCTCAAAGCTATTTATGCCAAGAGATATGAAACACTGGAACTAAAGTACTATGTGATGACAGCAGTTCTCCAGCATTTCCACCCTCATTAACCCAGCTGAAAGGCAAGAACACCTGGAATCCATGGGTCTCATTTGCTGCTGGCTATCTTGAGTGGCACAGTCCCATTTAGAAAGCTATTGAAAATACGGACTTTCCAGAATAATCATAGTATCAGCACAAACTTCCTAAATGTGTTCCTGTGAAGAGAAGCTGACAGACTGCTTCAAACCACTATATGACACCACAGAGGATCATTTGAACCACCTTGTTTCCAGTCCATATGGTGTTATGTTTAATAAGATGATGAGGAGCAGGCCATAAAACCATTATCTACTTCTGGTACAATCTAATTAGGACTAAAGTTTTGTGTGCAGTATCTACAAACCTACCTATAAACTCATAAGGTACTTTGGTCAGCAACTGAATGAGCCAAATCACATCTGTCCTTGGGAAGTTTTATTTTATATACTCAGCAATTGTGAAAAAAAGAAGCTAAGACTCTTATATTGGTTTAATAATGGAAATTAGCAACATTACTGTGTACCTTGACACTCCTTACTGTTCTAACAACTCCAGATTACACTAGTTTTAAATTCTATAATTATCAGATATTCTTTTTAACATATTGATTGAAAACAAAAAGCCTTGAATAAATTAATTTTATCTGACGGCTTTAAATATTCCTTTTTTCTCTTTCATTGTGCAGAAGCTACATAGATTTTTTTTATTTCTATGATTCTTAAATCACAAACAGAAATTCTTGAACAATCAATTCATATAGCTATACAGTCATATATAGTTATCACTGAAAGTATTGTCATTTAACAACAATATAATGCTCGTAGTATTCACTTGCTTATCTTAGCTTTGTAAAAAAGTATGTAACATTTCATAACATTATTTCTGGAGTGGTACATATACCAAGTAGTTTTGTTTTGTGGTTTTTTTTTGTTTGGTTTTTTTTTTTGTTTGTTTGTTTTTGTTTTTTTTTGTTTTGTTTTGGGTTTTTTTGGGTTTTTTGTTTGTTTTTCTTTGTTTTGTCTTTTGGTTTTTATTAAGACCTTTCCTGGTTCGAGAAAGAGAATGCCTTCTGCATCGCGGAAGTATTTTTTCTGCTGAAGACAAAAGACTGCAACTACCACAGTTTGGGACGCCTATCACAATTTCAGTGTCATGGCTTTTCCAGCCCTCTTCCTATCTAGACCAGATCTATCTGGAGAGAACAGATCTCTCCCAACATAACAGGTGCATGTTTGAACTGTTTTATCTCACAATTTGAATTGTGTGTTACAGAAGACTCTATAGCAGGAACCACGCAATCCAGCAGAGGACAAGGGTCTCAAGAAACTGGGAAAGTGTAGTGGTAGCCCAAGCTGTGCTGGCTTTGCAGCCCAAAAACTCCACAAGACGTACAATGCCTCCTGTCCTGAGTGACCACCACAACAGATGAAGCCCAAGCCATGGGCTAAATAAAGCCTATGGACATTTATGGACTTTTGATGAAGGTGGTTCACAAAATAAGGGAAGAGTGTAAGAATATAATATAAAGGACGGGAAAATAAGTGGTGGCTGATGACTATCTGTTGAATAGTGGAGAACCCGAACATGATGCAAATAATACAGAACAGAAGGTGGAGATTGAACAGGGTCTGGCTTGGACAGAGTTAATTTTCTTCATAGCAGTCCATAAGGTGCTGTGTTTGGGGTTTTTGCTAAAACAGCCTCGAGACCAGACTGTGTTGACCACTGCCAAGCACTGCTTGCACACCGTGAGAGCTTTCTCTGCTCCTCAGGTTACCACCTTACCCTCACTTGGGCAAGAAGTTGGCAGGGGACACAGCCAGGATAGTGAAGTGCATTGACAATAGCAATACTCTGGACTATATAATGTCATAATCTGCACTAAAAGCTCAAGGAAAAGCTGAGGAAGCAACAACTCTTGTGCTTATGGCCTTTGTCGTCCACTAGCCAAATAGCCATCACATTTGCTGTCCCGCAAGTGGCTGAACTTCTGTCAGTGGGAAGTAGTGAATAAATCCTTTCTTTGCTTTCCTGGTGCACACAGTTTTTGATCCACCTCTCACTGAATGCATGAGTGCTTCTGCCTTCCTTCTAATTTCTCCCCATCCCATGGGTGAGTGAGCAGATGTGAAGGTACTTGGATTCTACCCAGACTCAAAAGCATCCAGAAAATTCAGAATCATAGTCATATATTGTCGTGGTACCAGCCAGATCCCAAGGAATGAAATGCAAGTGAACCAACTCATAAAGGTTCATTATTTGTTCCATCTTACTGTGATCTCTGCTAGGATGCCCAGTAAGGCTTTCGCATGCATTGGCACTTTCAGGACACCAGTGGGCATTTCTGTCTGGATTTGTGTTCAAGATATTTTCAAAATCTGGCTTTTTCTAAAGACTCCTGAACCTTTGTGCTTGACCCCATCTCTGTCAAAAAGAGAGATGAGCACTGGAAGAGCAGTATTTTGAGGGAAAACCAGGTAAGACTGGAAAAGATATGTAGCCTCTGATTACTTTATGCAGTTATTTCACATTTTACTTCACCTTCTTAATTAACAAGAAAACCCTCAACAAACAAAAACAAGCCTAGACAAAACAAAAGAAAGACACCTGCAGTATAAAAAGCCCCTTTGGAAAACCCAAAGGAGGGATATGCGGGTGTGCATAGAACAGAAACTGGGCAGTTTTGTCCTCATTTGGAGAAAAGAATGTCATCTGTCCAGAGGAAATTCTTTCTTGGGGCTCCTTTGAGATCATTAATCTGGGGGCCTAGCTTTCATGTTTTACAATTTCACAGCACAGAAGAGCGTAATTATAATTACAATGCATGGCATGTCATACCTTGCTCAAGCAATGAAACATGACAAGCCAAGAATTTTTGTGAGATTATTTGCACACCGTGAACAATGTGACAACATGAAAGGCCAGAGGTCAAAAGCAGAATCACTTCAATTACTCAGAAAATATTGTAATTACCCTGCAGTGCATTTTCTGTTCTGTCTCATACTACTGTGAAACAAGAATGGGTTTGGGCAAACGAAGTTCAAAGTATTTACTGGCCTTCAAGAATGCTGCTTCTCACCTCCCCAGCTGCCAGTAAAGAAACACTCTTATACTTCTACTCTCCCAAGCTAAATCACAGCTTGTGTTACAAACATAGTTTACGCAACAAAAGGTTCACATTCTTACAGACGAAGCTGTATTTATGGCTGGATATCTGTTTTCCTCCCTTTACTAGCACGAAATATCCAAAAATAATCTCTTTTGGTGTTAGACTTAAAATATTTTTGTCATCGCTTAATATAGGAGAAAAGAGCTACATGCAAAACAGACTGTAGACTGATAATTAGTCATATTAGCAGTATCATATATATCTTTGAAGAATTAATTCCGTATTTAGCTGGAGCATGTGATAAAATATGCCAAGAAAAAAATCCATAAACACCTTACAGTGTCAGTATTACCACACATAATGCTGCATTACCATCAGTATTACCATTACTTCACCTTACGCTGTGACCATTTAGACCTCCACTGCAGCATCAGCTCTAGGACACAATTCTGTCCTTAATTACAGAGCAGGAATCTGTGCTTCCTTAGGAGAATTGAAAGAGGTATCAAATAAGGATGTGGAGTGCAGTCAAACTAATTCCAGCAAACAGCAGTGCAGCTTGGTCATTAGTTCGGCAGAATGCATTAGATTTTTAAATCTGTGAATCTAAATTTTGCAAGTGATTGAGATTTCTTACTTTGCTGTCTCTCTGATGTTTTTGTGCAATCCAAATATCTAATTATTCTGACAGCTATTTATGACATTGTTAGATACAGAAATTTACATTTTAGTCATGTTTATGCCCCCTGTAAAACAATGCAGTGCAAGGATTGTCTTTTTTTTTAATATGAGAAAAATGTCTTTTCTATGTGTGGCCTATGTACATGTTTTGAAGGATTTTAGATATGTTTAGTCCTGCTCAAGAAGGGTAAGGTGGAAAAAAATTTTCTTGAAAAGACAGAAGTGAATATTCAGCCAAGGGCAAGCGATTTGAACCTTCAAACCACTACTCAAAGGGTGAAGTTTATTAAAACAGGTTTTTTACAGGTACATTTAAATGTTAGATGTAGTCTAAAATATGCCTCAAGGTAGCAGGATGATTATGTCACTCCTAGAGAGTGCACAGGCTCCTCTGGCACAAAATCATCCAGAGCACCTCTCACTTCTTAGGAGTTCAGCAGAGTGCAAGAACAGTGTAACATAATTGCTAATTAATCTAGTGTAAAAACCTTAGATAAAAAACACCTTACTGCCAATTTGTTAAATTTGGCAGCCTGATGTGTCAAAACAGGAGCCGGCTGCGCCGTCTCCTTGCAAGCTGCATCCTTTGTGGCTGGAGATGAATAACGCATTCACATTCTGTACTTCTCCTGGTGAAAATTGCCAGGTACTGCTTATAGCTTAAAACACTGTTTTTCTCATCACTCTTCAATTCCTCTTCTTCACTTACAACTTTACTCTCATGCTACTCCTTTCAATACCACTCCTAATTTTGAGCAGAAACGAAAGAAAGGAAAAAAACCAAAACAAACAAAAAACCCACCCACAGTTCCCCCCACAAAAAAAAAAAAAAAAAAACCACAAAAATAAACGAAAAACAACAAACAAACAAACAAAACCAAACAGGTTGATAAGCAAAGAAGCAAAAAAGATTTCCTAGGAAAATTCACCCAGCATGTCCTGCATGCGCTGGGAATTGGAAAACTGGCAAATTCTGACTGAGGATTTAGACCTGGGTAGCTACCCATGCTGTTGCTGAATTTGCACCTGGGCAAGTAAGGGAATTACACTATGATACTCTCCATTATTAAATGTCAGCTTTGGCTGCCTCTGAACTCCCAGTTTTGGCTAATCCACCTCACTGCCATGTCCAACCCTGTGACCACGCTGGACCTGTGCAATGTGAGTGACAGTCCTCCTACACCACCTGGCTCATCAGAATCCCAGAAGACACTTGTGTCCACTGAGATATCTGCCCTCAGAGAGGGGTTTGAAGAAATAAAGCAGCTAAAACATCTCAATTCCCTAAACATGATGAGTGATTCCACAGTGGATGAAAAGTGATTGGAGATGCTGTTTTCTGACAAACACTCCTTATGAACCTGGCACAGTATATTTATACCACTGAATACTTCTCTTAAAAAAAAAAAATTGTTTTCTTTCTGGTGGCATATTAAGGCAGGAAGCTTTGCCAAGCAGAAGGAACTGAAGGAATCCTTCAATTTTGAACAGTGCAGGAGAATGGGTCACAGGGAATGTCATGTGAGTATCTGTGGAGGTCAGGTAAAGTTTTGCCCAAGCAACCTTCTTTGGTGCTTATGCTGGCTACGACTGTGCCACGCAGTTTGTATGCAACTGATGGGCCAGTGACAAATGTTTACATATTGCTCTGACACACATACTCCCATAAAAACTAATTTATTCTGGCAGGGTGGTAAAAAACTGTTTTTCTTCTTCTCACTTATTTAATTGGATTTTAGTTACTCTAAGATCAGAAAATATTTTTAGAACCAGTCTGTTAAGATTTTTCAAGAGAAGATGAACCTGTCATTTAAAGTTGCAGTACCATACATGCATGCACAATACATCCAGAAACCGAGAGACAATAGGAATCTTTGCCAGAACAGCAGGAGGCAAGAGGGATACCACCCAGGAAACATCTAGTCCACCTGCTTTAGATACCACAAATCCAGAAATCCTTAAATTTTAAAGTAACTTTCCTCTGGAAGGCAGGTTGCTTTGCATATGGTAGCATGGAGAGTTCAAGAACACAAGGATGACATATATTGCTTTAAACTTCACTATTTTACACTACTTCCAAATATTGTCCCCTTCCCAGATTAAGTGGGGTAATTTTCACTAGTTTTGGAGATGATTAGTCAAAGTGATGACATTAATGCCATGATTAGCCGTAAGGAAGCAATTTCTCTTTCTTCTGCTCTGGTGTGCAAGACCTCATCTGCAATAGGTGGTGAAAGGATGATGGCACCTCAGGCATCAGTCTCTGTTTCTTAAAAGCTAGCACTAAAGTAGAGATCAGTGGCATGGTAGGATACCCAAGACCCCATCCTTGGAAACATTCCCAGTCAGATTGGATGAGACTCTAGGCAACCTGGTCTGGCTGATGATGTCAATGCTCATGGCAAGGTGACATTAGAGGTACCTCCCCACCCCAAATTAAACTATGTTTCTCTGATATCTGCACAGCACTGGACATCTACTAGTTTTGCATTCTATTCACTGTCACAGACTCTCAGGCTTTCCAGGATGGCAGTTTCCCTCTTCTGTCGGTCTGTGCCATGGTGAGTGCTTTCCATTGCTCAAACAGCAAAGGTCCTTTATGGAGGTTCTTGAGAAGATTAGAAAAAAACCTGATATCATCTTATTTGCACCTGCATTTGGAGAGGGAATAGATACCTGGCTGTGGGCCATATCAACAAAGTTGGACTAAAGCCATTTCAAATCTCAGCACAGAAACAATCTCCTTTCCTCCCTGTCAGCCTTTGTGCTTGCAAAAGCTGTCAGGGCAGAGTGACATTCTGCTCCTCTTCTCTCTGGCATGCACTCCTGAGATAAAGAAATACCTGTCCTGAGGTATTCAGGGGAACTGGAAACCCCTGCAAGCAACAGAGATGTAAGACAGACATCAATAGGTACTCTGTATATGATCACAAAAGAAAAATATTGCAATCTACTATTTTCAAGCTGTCTGCTAAAAATCAGCAAGGATTACCCAGACAAAGGTATTTTAGAGATTTGCACCTGCATCCAGGAAAAGAGAGCTCTACTTCTGAAACGCCAGCACTGTGAATGAATAATTCCTTCTCTAAAAGAATTACTTATTCTGGGAACCACATGGTAAGGCATGAAAGAGTTTTGACAGTTTATTCATCAGTTCTACCAACAAAACAAACTAATGTTTCACAAAAAGACAACACTCATTTCTGTCAGCGTCTAGGTGGGTTTTTCTTACTGACTCTCTCAGGTTAGCAAATTCACTTTATTCTCACTCACTAGCTATCAGATACCTGAAATTCTGCCAGAACAGTCACAAATCCAAATATTAAGACACACTGTTCACTATTTAGGAAAAAAAAGTGTTAAATTTATGATGAAAAGAAATCTAATAACTAGTAAAATCATAGAGGGGAGCAAGCTAGAGGCAACAAACAGCATGCAGCTCAGGGAATCAATAAAACCCCAAACAAACAAGTGTGTTTAGAGCTGTGAAATTTTAAAATGATACAATATGTATATGTCACACTCAAGCTGTGGCATTCATGTGTTAATGACAATTACCAGACCTTGATGATAACATCAGTCCTTCCTAAGAAAAAGAAATTGTATTTGAAATTGTTTGATGAGGATTCACTTGACTGTCAACAAATTATTTCCACCACAGAATATTTTGGGGGATAAAAGCCCTGACTTCAGAAGACATTTGGAATTATAGAATCACAGAATGGTTTGAGTTGGAAAGGACCTTAAAAGACCATCTAGGTCCCACTGCCTGTCAGGGACAGGGACACCTTCCACTAGACCAGGCTGCTCACAGCCCAGTCTGGCCCTGAACAATTCCAGGGATGGAGCATTCACAATCTCTCTGGGAAACTTGTACCTGTGTCTCACCACTCCAACAGTCAAGAATTTCTTGCAGATTTATAATCTAAAGCTGNGTTTGAGTTGGAAAGGACCTTAAAAGACCATCTAGGTCCCACTGCCTGTCAGGGACAGGGACACCTTCCACTAGACCAGGCTGCTCACAGCCCAGTCTGGCCCTGAACAATTCCAGGGATGGAGCATTCACAATCTCTCTGGGAAACTTGTACCTGTGTCTCACCACTCCAACAGTCAAGAATTTCTTGCAGATTTATAATCTAAAGCTGCCTTCATCCAGTACTTTATTTTAGTTAGAAGTTGTTTTTCAGAATCTGTGAAAACTTGTTTCCAAAAGGTATGAAGTGCAACGAAGACTTGGACTGGGTTCTTCAGAGAAAGGAGGAACAGGCTTTTTTTAAAATCAGGGGACCAAACAGAAAGAAGGTCTGCCCTCTGGGTATTGATTTGGAGAAACTTGGTAGTTGTCAGCTCTGGCCATGCACCAGTGTCTTTGGTGTCACTGCCAATGTGGGCAGTCTTTCCCAGAGTAATTTTTTTATCTTATATGTATTGTGAGACACTTGCATTCAGCAAAAAAATCAGTTGCAGCATTTCCTTGCCCACCTACTGTAGTGACAAGTTTTTACAGAGATTTTAAAAAGAGACATCCTTGTTTGCCAGTGGAAACTGAAGAAAAAAACTTTAAATAATCCCTCCACTTGTCCGTGCAGCAAATTCTTAGTGCAGAGATAGCTGCTCTGGGTCCCAGCCGAGATGAATGGTCACTCCAGTTTTAAAGCAGTGAAATGAGAAGTTGTCATGAATTAAACAAAAACTAGGGGCAAGCAATAGTCATGGCAGAGAGGAATTGCTCAGAGAAAATAGTATCTCCAGTGAGTAAACCAGGATTAGAAAAAGAAACCTGAAATGAGAGCTTGGTCATAACCTCTCTATTGCCTAAACACATCAAATATTCTGTTTTTCCCCAGATAGCTGATATTCCATGTTTTCTTTAAACTATAAAAAAGTCAGTATTCTTACACAGCAGATGGCAAACGCTACTCCATTATCTTTTCTCACACACAGTGAGATATTTTGGCCATGATTTAGCTAACAGGATTTGGCAGACCACCAAGAAAAAAAAATCACCTTAAGATTAGGCCTTTCATTTTTTACCATTGGTTTCACAAGATCATAATCTTCAGACTAGGTTATCAGAAAATTGTTTGACAGAGAAAAGATACAAATCCACAGGTATCCCAGAAAAGGTATTCCGTGCAAACCTAGATGAATGAAAAATGCAGAAGACCTGTTAAACTGTGTAATCATTTAGGTGATGCTGAATTTTTCCAACTACCCGCGGGAAAAGTGTAGCAGAGGCAGAGCCAGACTCACCCCAGCTGGGGTAAAGGAGATCTCTGGAAATCATGAAAGCGATCAAACACCAGCACAGAAACCCAGAGAGCTTGTAAAGTTTCCATTGCAGGTGTTTGAACCCAGCAGCCCAAAGCAACCTGAATCAGATGGTCCTGTTCCAAAAGGCACATTTGGACCCCAAAAGGGACCAGAGACCTCCAGGGGTCCTCTCCAACCTGCATCACTAGATTTGTTCTACCTCTTACATTCAATTAATACATGCATCTATCAATCCATAACAGAGTATAATTCTATAATTTCTCTTTTTTTATCATAACACTCATTTTTAAGCACAGGAATTCTGCCTTAGCAACATCTTGTGAAAAATCAGGGTGCATCAATACAGCACATAAATAAATCACTCTCATAAGAAGAGTCAGTTCCTCCTCCCTTGTTGTCTTATGGAAAGAATCAGTCCACTAGGAAACACCTTCAAAGGGTCCAAAATTTTTTTTTAAATCCCATATTTTCAGAACTTTTCTCAGGTAAATCTATCTTGGCAGATTTTTTGAGGGAACTGTAATTTTTCCAAAAACCTTCAGCTAACAAGCTGCTGGCACATAATCAACATTCCTGAATAATTTAGTGCTGTTAAACTATTCTACCACCTGCATCTACTATTCTCCCATTCCAGCAACAGTGTTCATTCACCTGAGTAAGCCAAAAACCAAGCTCCCGGCTTATTCTTGTGCAAACAATAGGAGAATTTTGCTACTCATTTTTACCTGTGCCACTAAAATCACTAATATGTTTCATTTCCTGGACTGTGACAAGAGTATCACAGTATGCATTCCTGTGAATAAAATGCTATGACCACACAGCAGGAAAAAAACTGTGTGCTGAATTACTGAGAGTACGTCATGTGTTGTCATGATATTCTGACTCTGCAAAGCAGTCCGAAGTAGGCCAAGGTACGCATCTGTCCTAAAACCAGCTTCTATCCAAGTTTCATAAAAACATTTTTGACCAGGTAATCAGAACCATTACAAACTCTGAATCACCAGAATGTGCTGTGCAGAAAGACTTTGACAGTACTGGTATAGCAATTCTCCCTTTTGCAAAGCATCTGCTTCCTTACCCTGACTTTTAGAGGTCGCAGCCCTGCCACCTATTTTCTCTGTGACCTAAAAGGAGTGTTTGCTTCCCTCACTCTCTCAATCCTCAATCTCCCAATACCAAGAGACATATCCCCTGACCTGCTGGCTTTCAGGCAGGCTGCTATAAACCAGCAACCCTCCTCTGTCCATCAGCTTTTGAGATCCTTTGCAAAATGTCCATTTTACCCTGGGGGATGCAATTTGAATGGTTTAATAGAGAAGGAGTTAGTTTTGGCAGGACACGGGCCTATACCTACTCCCCTAGTACGGCCTCCCAAAGGAATCTCTTTGCTTCCAGCCTTGAACTGGATCTTTTTGTTTCTTTGACCCATTAATAGCCTCCCACAAAAGTAATGTGAACTTTTCACCCTATAGTTAGCAGCATCTGAGGACAAAGAATTCAAGCCACTGTATGTAGCACCTCACAAATGAAAGCCTTCTTCAGGGAAAATTCCTCAATCCACAACATTTCTCAGTCCGTCAGCCTTTAGATAGTGGTTTCCAAAATCATTCAGAAGCTTTGCAGTCAAATATGTATTTTCTCTCAAGTTTTTGAAGAAGCTACACATATGCAGAAAATACCACTGTCATATTATTCAAAAGTTATTGAATAAAGGGAGAATGCTCCTGATTTGAGACAAGTCTCAGGTTCCTTGTTTATTCTAGCAGATACTTCAGCGAGCCCCCTCGGATAGTGTGAGAATTCTCAGGCAGCAGCAGCACTTTTGACAACTGTATATTTGCTTAGAATCTGTTTGATTAAAAACAGTTCCTTCAATTAATAGCTCTAGATGGAAAGGCAGTTTTCCCCTCATTGTGGTTCACTCTCCTTTTATCATCTGCCTATAGTATAGAGCTCCTAGTCATTGTCTCACAGTAGATTGTCCTCCACTGGAGATCAGGTACATTGCTTTTGGAAGAAAAGCTGTTTGCTATTAACTAGTTTTTTTATTTTTTGCTAAGGTACTCGACTGCTGACCAAGGCACTGCCCCATCCCACCACCCTGTGACATTGCTCTTCAGTCACTTAGTGCCCTAATCATCAGTACCCTTCTCTGCAGGTAGCAATTTCACAAATGGTTTCATTCTTCTCTGACAGTAAAATATGTTTTCACTTTTCCATGTCCACACTGAAAAGGCTTTATTCAGTCAGTCCTTTTTTCTGTGAATACAGAGTGACATTACCACTGCCTGGCTGTTCACACTCACCATAAAATAACCAGAGTGAAGTTCTCCAGCCTCACTTGATATGGTACCAATACCATAAAAGCAGAGAGCTATGGCAAATCATGTACTTGGTTCTTTGCAGAAGCTTGCCTCCCTTACCTACCATTGCTTGGTCTTTGAAAAATTCTTACAACACTGTCTCAGTTCTGACCCGATGGGAGTGACCGAGTCCTCCCTGATTGGAGAGAATCAAACTCCAGGTTTTCATGTAGGTGGAGGTGCAATGCAGGGTAGGGAGGTGGTTCATCTCACCCTCCCTCCACAGCAAGGAATGAGGGAAATGTCTGGTACAGGCAGAGTGACTCCTCAGCACACAGGAGGCTCACCAG
>VXBQ01009685.1:4734-63883 GCA_013400175.1 Phainopepla nitens
CGGCCCGCGCTCGGCTCCCTCGCCTCGGCTGTCTGCCCGGCCCCGGCCCCGTCCCGCCGCCCGGCCTCGCGGCCCCCGGCGTGCAGGCGCCATGCCGTGGCCTTTCTCGGAGTCCATCAAGAAGAGAGCCTGCAGGTACCTGCTGCAGAGGTACCTGGGCCACTTCTTGCAGGAGAAGCTCAGCCTGGAACAGCTTAGCCTGGATCTCTACCAGGGCACCGGCTCCTTGACGCAGGTCCCTCTGGATAAGTGGGTAAGAGATGCCCCTCGGCTCCTGCTGCTTCTGAGGGACCAGCTGATTCTCTGCCCCCGGCTGCCACCCACTTTATTTCAATACCCAGCCTCTTTTATGCAAAAAAGTTATAGCCGTAATTAGCATTTAATCTAGGAAACTATTGTCAGATATGCTAGAACTTAAAAAAAAAAAAAGGCAGTTATTGCAGTTTTTCTAGCGTCACTTCGATTGCATAGTTTTTAATTATGAGAAAGGAAACAAAAACTGAAAGAAGGCAATAGCTGCTGATATTTCAGGGAGAACGAGCTACTGTAGCCCAAACTGCAAGAAATCCCTGTTGTTAATGAGGAGTATGTTTACTGACTACTAGAGATGGTGAAAACAAAGTCATTCCTGTGGTATCTATGCTTTGTCTTTGTCTTGGAGGCATCTTGGTTCCTAATGATAGTGTTATGCTGAGCTTAATCTGTATAGATCTCTAAACATTGTCCCCCCGTCTCTTAGTGGTTAAAGTACTTGTTGACAAAAAGCTGATTTTAGCTGGAGTTTGCTCAGTAGGTGGCTTGTCACACTCCCGTCCTGGCGTGTGTGGTTTTTTATATGTATCTGCCTATGCACAGATATGTATATTTCCAGCCTACTGTAGAGACAGACCTTTGGATTTCTGTGTTTCTAATATTTCATGAAGGTTCCTGGTTTGATTGCCGACGTTACTGAATTCTACCTGTCACTCGAGTGTCTGTCATGAGGAGACTTAAACGCTGCAGTGAATTAGTCACTGACTTCCAGGGTAGCGTAGGTGATGAGCTAGGACCTTTGCTTTAATGTTCTCTAAACCACATTTTTGATATACTGTGTACCGGTATTAGGCCACGCAGGGTGCATTTTAAAATACTTGTGAATATATGATGTTTTCAAGGAATGCTTTTTAATATTGTCTATGTGAAAATATGTTTGAAAGTGGTAGGGGACAGACGCTTGCAGAAATGCTCAATGTTACCAGTGTTTGCGTGTGGACTTTTTTTGTTGTACGCTTGTTTGTTTCCTTTTCTTTTCTGGCTGTGTCTGCAGCTTTTCTGTGGCAGGCTTGCAGTGAGGCTGCCTGGCTTTAATTGAATTGTTCTGCCCTCTAGTGGGTATCGAGCACTCTTTGCGAGTCCAAGTGATATTATTTAAAATGTAAAATACTTAGTAACAAAGCAGTTACGGGCTGGTACTAAATGAAGTGAGCATAACGTATACACAGTGATGAAATGAATCTGCTGTAATGCTTAGGTGATCTTCCCCATTTGTGGATCAGCATTTTTCTGTTCCACTTGTAAACAATCACAGGTTTGAGGTTCTCTGCACGTGACTCTCATGTCTGAGGGATTGCAAAAGCAGATGTCACGGAAGTACTGCAGCTCTTTTTTTCCCCCTAGTCATTGTAACCTTGTCCCCGATGAATCACCAGGATGACTGCATTTTTATATGGCGTCAATTTCTGCAGATACTTCTGTTCATCTGGGCACTGTAGATAGTTTAGCCAACATTGTATGTGTTTATAGGTTGTAGATATATGTAGGAATTCCTGGGGCTATTAATGTAATGCCTTTGCCTTTTGGGACCTGGGCTGCTCAGAAGAATCAGAACCTAATGCATAATGTTAGTGGTTGAATTTTAGTGTAGATTAAATACTGCTTTTGTGGACTGTTGGTCAATAATGTGGAAACAAGTCCTGATGTGAAGGCTGTGCTTCAGTTTTAAAATTTCACTTGGAATGCTCTAATTACTTCCTTCTAGGAACAGCTGGCCCCTTTATGGAGCAATTTAGCTCAAGAGTGCTTCAGTTTTTGTGCTTTTAAATAGTAAATTTCTATTTTAAAATAGTAAACAGTGTACTAAAATGCACTTATTTATCACCCTGCACATGGGTAGCAAAAAGACATCTGAGTCAGACTTATTCAAAATATGGTGGCTAGCTTACTTCCTGCTATAACAAATGAATTCATTCAAGTAATTTAAGTGAATCTGTGGTATTTTAAAATAGAGTTTTCATTTCTAATAATTATTTTTCCTTATCTTATTCTATTGCTACATGTATAATTCTTAAATATAAGTTCAAATATGTTTGAGCTTTTGTATTATTTGTTTTATAAAATTTTAATGCCACTGAGTTTTAGTTGATTATTTGATTCCTAAGAAATTTTCCAACAGGACTGTTCAGGTTCTGTTTCTTTAGAGTTGATGTCTTTTTCTGCTGCTTGAGTGGACTTGGGAGCAGAAACTAGAAAAGCTGAACATGCAAGGCAAACAAAATTCTAAAAGCAAGATTATTAAGAGCATAAGGAGAGTAACAATAATATGATGGGAAAGTTGCACCTGGAGACATAAGAATTAAAAATGTAATTTTCTGAAAATTTATTTTCTTTATTTTAAAATTATTCTATATAATTGGAATATAATTTTAAATACAATTAAGATGGCAAACAACTTTTAAATCCTTTTTTTTCCCCAAAACATATGATGTTGAATTTAAGCATTTTCTCAGATAAAATCAGTGGCCTTTTTCAAAACTCTGGAAGGTCAAAACCTCACTTTTTTTTTTGCCAGTTGAAGATTACATCCTATTATTACGACCATAGTCCTTAGCAGGGTCTTGTTTACATTGGAAAGTTGCACTCACTAAATTTGGTATGTCAGTAAGATTGGGATTAGTTTCAAGTTTTTAGATTAGTTTTAAGTTTTTAGAACTTAAGTTTAACTATATTTTAAAATTAAAGCACAGGCAGGAGCTCACTTCTTTATTAGCCGAAGTGTGAAGAATATGTCTCATGTATGGATGTAGTGAAACCTGTATAGAGCAACAAGGGAGTCTTCTGAGGACTGTGGAAAACTTGAAAATCCTAAATGACTATGTTAGTGCTGGTATGATACTTGATGGTAGCAGTGTTTATAATGCCACTGTAAAGATGTGATTTAGAAATACAAGTATGTTACACACCAAGAGAGGATTGTTTGGGTCCCTTGTTCCACTGTCACAGAGATATCAAAAATGAACTTTACATTAAAATGACCTGCTATGAAATACTCCTATCATAGAAAGTAGGTACTTTTTGTGCTTTTACTGTCAGCCTGTTTTTAGTTTTCTTTAAGTATTGCCAAAGAAAGAATAGATGAACTTTTGTTAGTATTCTAGTATTTATAAGAGTAAGTTAGCAGACATTTTTTTTTTTGTCTAGTGCAAAAATACAGATTATACAGCCACCACAGAGCAATTCTGAAGGGAAGGTAGTGTGAAATTGCAATGGAATTGAAATACTTGAAAGTGTCTATTTTTTTTGTCTGAGTAGAATTAATTTTCTAGTAGCATCAAAATGTTTTATTTGTTAGGTGCAAAATTATGGATGTGATTTTAAAAAATGTTTATCTTTACATTTTTTTATTTTATTGTTTTCTAGTGTCTTAATGAGATCCTGGAGTCTGCTGATGCACCTCTGGAAGTCACAGATGGATTTATCCAATCAATTTCTTTATCTGTCCCGTGGGGGTCGTTGCTGCAGGATAACTGTGCATTAGAAGTGAAAGGATTAGAGATGGTCTTCAGGCCAAGACCAAGGCTTGGTAGGCTTATTTTTTTATTTTAGAAAAGGAGATTGTTTACAGTTTTTCAGAGTCAAGAGTCTACCCTTGCTTTAGTCAGTTCTTAGCCTTATTTAAAATGTCATTTAGTTTCCATACATTAATGATTGAGAATTAATAAAAAAAGAAACTGTCAGGTGTTTGTCAGTTGGTTGTCAAATCAATTAGTTGTTGCTCTGGTAAATAACTTGAAATGCTTATAATATTCCTACTGTTGTATGTCTTCCAAGCTGTTTCAGACCTGTAGAAATGGAAGTGTGGGGTGGAGTTTTTGCAGTTTTTAGGTGTTTGTGCAGTGCTGTGAGGCAGTGTTAGTAGCTGGCTGTTGGGTGGCAGCAGGACAGCACCATGGTGTAAGACTGGGCGTGGGTTAGGGGAGCTTCTGGCTTTGTCTGCTTTAGGCTAAAAGATGCATCTTCCTGTGTATTTGGAGAACAACAAATGCAATTTAATTGCTGTTGCAGTGTGAAATAATGACTTTGAAGTACTCTAAATACATGCTAACTTTGATTATAATGCTGAGAGGGTTGTCTGAGTTCTTCTAGCTTGTCTGTATCCAGATGCTTGTTACTGATCTACTTTAGATTGTCCTGGTGATAAGTTTTTACTGGTCATCAAACTTCCATAAATTCTGTGGAACAGAGTGCATTTTTAGTTGTGACAATTGTTTGAATGTCTGAAGGATTTTAATTTGGTTTCCTTCTTGTAGTGTAGAGAAGATGGAAGAAAACATTTTTTTTTATACATAGAAAGAGGAAAGAAATTGTGTAAAACATATTTCTCATCTTTTGTGAATTTACCATAAATGACTTACATGCTTACATGTACTCTACATTTCATCCTTTAGTTTAACTGGAATTAAGTTTTGAGCTATGTTACTTTCTGATGTAAGATTATTGCTGTGAAGGAATGATAGTATTAGGAAGCAACTTTTATTTCTCCACCTGTTTCTAATTAGTTCTCTTCGATGTACAGTGCTTTATAATAGACCAAAAAGTGTAGAAAAAGCCCCACAGTGCTGGTTTTATCACACATCTGTAGCCATGTGGATGTTTCCAGACCTGAATGCTTTACTGAAAGGTTTTGTCTGTTTAACACATTTGTATTTGAGCTAGTTTTATTTTTGTCTGCCCATACTAGAATGTGTTAGTTGAATTTGATTAACTTTTTTAATCCATAGTTTTACAGTATTTGCTCACAATGGCCTTGGCATTAGCTGATAGGAATGAATTGTCAATTAAGTTAATCTGGCTGATGAAAAACTTGTTCAGTTTAATACCTGCTGTACTCTTGGATTTTGTTATGTTTTACTTACTATGTTAGGTCTGTGTTAGGCATTTAAAACGTGTTTTAATATGCTAAGATAAAATTTTAACTCTTGCTTAGTGTTTCTTCATACAGGATATGTTTCAAGAGGAATAAGAAACTTTGAAGTAATTCTTAAAAATTTGACTTATTTCATTTTGCCAATTATGCCTGCAAAAACATACCAATATAGTAAAAGAACTCCAGAAATTGTTTAATTGCTTAAAGTACTTGAACCACTGCTGAAAATTGATTACACTGTTGATTATCTGATCTGATATTGTTTATACTGAGTTTTCAAATACCAGAATCTTACCAGTGCAATCTAAATAGATTACATTAATTTTAAAGTAGTAAAGTCTATAATGAGAGCTTATAACTAAATTTGGTTTTAAGTGTAACTTCTTACTAAGCTGTTGAAACTCTTTTTCTGGATGTGCCAAATGTATTGCTCTGTTTTGTCTTTATAATTTCATAAAGTTAATGTTTAATTTATTAAGACTTATTTCACTCCACAGCATCTGGTTCTGAGCCTATGTATTGGTCAAGTTTTATGACCAGTAGTATGCAGCTTGCAAAAGAGTGTCTTAGCCAAAAATTGACAGATGAACAAGGAGAAGGGTCCCAGCCTTTTGAAGGACTTGAGAAGTTTGCAGAAACTATTGAAACAGGTATGAATCAACTACTGAGATCTGAATTCACATCGGAGATTTCATTGGTTTATGTTGTGTCTCAGTTTTACAAAATGGCATCTCAACTGCCCTAACTTGCCTGACTAATTTTTCACTTGTTACCATTGCTTGTGAAATGTAAAGAGGAGTGCAGGACAAGTGATCTTGATTTTGAAGTGGGGAAAAAAGCCCCAAATTTATTTCCTAAAATATTTGTATACGTCCCTCAGCGGACAGATTAAACTCTGTTTCAGAGCCGGTTGTTGTTTGTTTTCACCAGAATAAATCCAGCTAAATCTGTTCCTGAGGGCTTGATGACATGTCTTAGTTTTGGAGATGGCTGTGTAATTCATCAATTGCTAATAGTGATGTTGTTGAAGGAGAAATGGAGAGTTTTTTCAGCTGTGTTTATGCAAAGCTGTTATGTTGTATGCATCTCCATAATCACACCGTGTTGAGAGAAATGCTTCAGAAACTTTTTTATTTGAGGTGGTTTTTCTAAGTGAACAAAACTAAGGGCTTATGAAGGGATTATGTGCAGAAATGTCTGAACTAAGGGAAATGTTTAAAGTCCCATCTAGAGATGAAATAACTCAGTCCAGGCAGTGCTGCTGCAGTGATGCTTAATAGTTCAGACATGGTGCACAATGCAGGTGTTACTTTCCTTGAGGATCATCCACCCTCAGCTGCAGGAAAATGGTTTGAACTGTCCCTTGCTCAAATGTCTGAGCCTAGAGAGCAGTTGTATGCTATGGATGTATGTATTGGTCGCTTAGTAGGAGTTCATACTGTCTCTTGAAGTCTTGTTACCTTATTAAACTCAATTGACAATTTCCACTGAAATAAATATTGAGCGCTTCAAATCAAAGATCATTTAATATCGTTAAAAAAGTAATCATTCAGTAACTTGACTTAATAGTCTACACCGTATTTTTTTGTTTTCTCTTCAAAGTGCTAAGAAGAGTGAAAGTTACCTTTTTAGATACTGTGTTACGAATAGAACATGTGCCGGAAAACTCTAAAAGTGGAACTGCACTTGAAATCAGAGTTGAAAGGTAAATTTTATTTTTTTTAATTAGATCTGTGGATTTTTTTTTTTCCTAAGGCACCTTTTGCTATTTCCTTTAAAATACATTTTACTCATACACGCATGTTCTTAGTGTATAGGTGGACACTCGCTCTTGAGCACCTCTGTTATGATGCTAGTGAGCATTGTCTTCACTCAGATTCCACTTAGCATGTTTATGCTAAAGTTATTTAACCATCAAATTAGAAGAGTTCTGTTTTTTCCCAATATACATTTTCATCAACTTCTACAGTTAATGAATAACATTTCTCAGATATTCAATAGCCAGTGCATATTGTTGGCCAGTCAGGCCGTGTGTGCAATTAGAAAAGGGAACTAACCATTTTGAGTAAGACACTTTAAGTCTTTTAAGGAAAAATGGTACAGTCCTGAAAAAAAACCCACAAAACCCTGAAAAAATTTAGGTTCTATGTGAGCTTTCAAAAGAGCCCATGTGAATTCTGTAATTACTTTGAACTGAATGAATACTGTAGATGTTCATAATGTAGATTATTTTCAACCTATGGGAGAGTGTAATCATACTTCCTTGCAAAGTATTGAGATCAGCATCAAATAAAGCTGATGCTAACTTAGAATTGCTAATGAAATAGATTTGGCTTTAAACATTTATAAGCTTCAGGTTATTGTGTTCTCTGGGATATGTTCACATTGGAAGCATGTCTTGGTTTTCTGGTGGTGTCCCATAGAAAAGTTAAGATTTCCACCCATTCCCAGGGAATGGTGGGTTTTCATTTCATGACAGTGCCCAGCACTGTGAAAGTACAAAGAGAGAGACCGTGTACAAACTTAAAGGCTAAAAGTCACAAGAGCAGTAACAATTTGCATGCACCCACTGTCTGTTTCCTTTCTTTTGCCTCCCAGAACTATGTACTGTGATGAAACTGCAGATGAGTGCTCTGGAATTAATGTACATCAGCCCACAGCTTTTGCTCACAAATTACTGCAGCTCTCAGGTGTCTCTTTCTTCTGGGATGAGTTTCCTGCATCGGCAAAGTCCTCCCCAGTGTGTTCAGCTACACAGCTGGTAAAAATAAATACATTATATAAGGATGTACATTGATGAAAGAATATATTGTTACACCAATAGATTATTTCTGAAGGACACAGGAGTTGAACTTATACTTAAATGTGTACTTGGGAAGTTTTATAATCAATTCCTGTTGATTTTGAGGAGAGGAGAGGAAATGAATTTGAGGACTGAGTAGAAATTAGGATGTATTGTACTGGCATCTGGTACAACTTTAAGAACTAGAAATTTAGGAACCCTACAATTCACTATTCTGTGGAAACTTGCTCTTCTCTTTTCAAAGGCCTAATGCTTCACATTCTATGTGCATTGTTTCTTCACAGTTATCAATACATGTTTTTAATGCCTTTGTTAAATTTATAGTTTGTACAGTGATTATTTTTGTGATAGGCTTATCTGAAATGCTTTTGTTTTGCATTTTTTTCTGAAGAAATGGGATATATTCTTATTCCTTTGTCTGTAACTTTTAAAGGCAACCGAACCAAAGCTTTCCCCTAGCTGGAATCCAAAAATCATTTATGAGCCACATCCACAATTAACAAGAAACTTGCCAGAAATTACTCCTTCTGACCCTGTACAGGTCTGTAAGCTGATTGGTAGAATGGAGTTAAGCCTAACATTAAAGCAAAATGAAGTACTTCCTGGAGCTAAGGTTAGTCATGCTTTCCTGGTCTTTAACTAAATGAATAGTTCTGTAGGTTTTTTTTCTTATTTTCCTAGTACATATGAAAAAGGTGTAATTTTCTCAGGGGAACAGAATGGCCATAGTTTTCATGTTGGTTCTATACATTCTAACCTAATAAATATGTGTAAAAAGACATCTTTATGGTAGCCAGATGAGTCAGGGCACACTGAAATCTGGTACATGAGAATTCCTGTATGTTAGAGAGAGACTAAATTTAAGTGTTCAAAAACAAGTAGACAAGTAAGTATTTAAGTAAAGCTGTGTAATATATTCCCCTTCTCTCTAGTTTTTAAATTGGCTGTTGACCTGTTTTGTATAGTGTACCATATTTTATAGAAAGCATAAAGTGTCTACTGCAGTAGAGAAGGTTTTTTTATGTCCAGCAATTTCTAGTCAGTCTTTAGTTGTTCTTGTTTATTCAGTTGGGAAGAGTCCTTGAAAAGTAAAATAACATTTTCCCTGGTGTGAAATAGAGAAGTACTGCCAATTTCAGAAGTATAAATATACGAAACAGAAGACCTTAATGGTTTTAAGCTGTTTCAAAAGGTGTTTACTTGAAGATCTCATAATTAATAAGTAAAACTAACTTTACTTTTTATTACTTTAGGAATTATTAAAGAAAAAAAATTAGCAGATTAATGGAATTATTGATTTTTTTCTATTGAGATTGTGTATTTATTTTAAGCTAATAGTCAGTAACACATATGCATTTATCCTGCCAAATTGCAGGTTGGAAGCAACAAAAAATTAAGTTTCTAGTTATTGTATAGAAGATGAAGATACTGGTAGAATGACTGTGTTCTTTCCAGCATAAAAATCTATTATCCAAGTAGTTGATTGAAGTTGTGTAAAGAAAAATTCCTTGAGTATTCTTGACAGCATTCTTTCCTTTTCTTTTTAGTTGGATATAGATGGACAAATAGATTCTGTACATCTGTTTCTGTCACCGAGGCAGGTTCATCTTCTATTGGACATGGTAGCAGCTATTGCTGGACCAGGCAAGTGAACATTCTGTAAACATTAAATGTGTATTATAAGAAACAAAAAAATAATTTTTCAACATAAAGTTTCCTCAGTTGAAAAAAATTGTGGTGGTACATTATTAAGAGTTTTTATCTGATATTAGTAAAATGCTTTGTAACTGCTGTGAGTTAGGACTATGATTAATTTATTGTCTTCAGTTGCAAATTGTACATCTAGTAGTGAAAAAAACCCAACAAATAAGGCTTGATACATGACTACATAATACAAGAAATGAGGAAATTCTAGATGGAGTAAACCAAGAGACCAAACAAATTTGCGTTCTTGGAGCTTTTGTTTCATATGAGGAACTTAGCTTCTCTGTCCTATATTTTAGTGACAGACACAGAAAATATAGAACAGGCTGTAACTGAGTTTGTTTGTCTGTATTTGTGAAGAATTAAGAGCAGTGTTTCAACTTCTGCAGTAGAAGTATGAGAGAGTTTTGGTTTCCCCTCATCTATTTTATGTAACAACACTTCTTAGGGAAGATAATCTTTTTGAAAGATCTGTCATTTTCTAGGTAGATGCTTAATATTCTAATACTAATATATTTGTTTTATTGGACATGTTCAATGTTTTTGGACAACTGGAGGAGTGTTACATACAGTTTCCCATATGTGTAAGCTTCAAACCTGAAACTTTATTTAAATTCCTTAATAGTAAAACTTTTAAGAGATTGTGGCTTTAGTCCCTAAAGCTGATTGAAAAGAGAAATGCGTGCATATTATATGCCAACAAACTGCATATATAACCTTGAAATATTTTCTTCAGGTGTGAAGTTAATAAGTGCTAGGAGAGAGTAATCTGTTCTGAGCAAGTAAAACCTTCAAACCAACAAAATGCACAAATATACACCTCTGATATATAACAGACATGTATATAGCTACACATGCAAATATATACACCAATGATTCATTTTCAGATTAATTTTTGAATTTTTTTAGGGGTACCATTAAGGAAATGACAGTAGGATTTCTGTCCTTTTTTGAATTCAGAGAGTCTAAGCAGGATAGAATTGTCAAATAAAGATAGGAAGAACCGGCCAATGCAACAGGAGGATGAGTATCGAATTCAGATGGAGTTGAAACGTTATTTAAGGAAGGAGTCTCTCTCTGCAGGAGCATCATCTGAGCAAAGCTTCTATGAGACAGAGAGTGCCAGAACGCCTTCTAGTCGGGGCAAGTATAAAAGATAATGCAAAATAGCAAATAACCTGTTGTTAAGATTGCTCAAGTTGATTGTTCATCTTTTAATCTTACCAATTTATGTATTAAAATAACTTTGACTTAAAGTAATTATATGCCATTAATTGTAAAGTTCAGTAAAAATTAACTAGTTTAGGTATCAGGTTAGGCTTGATTCAATATTTCCTTAAAACTGTTCAGTTTATGTTAATGTGCAATGTGATAAAATCACAGCATGACAGCTTTTCAAATGTGTGGTTGAGGAAATTACATCTAGAATAATAGTTGTGTTTATCTGATTTTATGTGAATACATTTTTACTAATTATTTTTGATGTGAAATACTTCAATTTGTCAAAAGGAGAATGTATCAATTTATAGAAATTATACCAATTTGAATATGAAAATGAGATATTTAACTGTTTTAATGTTAATGACTCTTTTTGTCTTTTGATTTTTATTTAAATCTCTCTCCACAGACACTAGTAGTCTCATGTCAAAAAACTTGGAACTTCTGTAAATGATGTATTTAGCTGGTTATTTTGTCTAGCAGTTAGATTTCTGAACTTAAGAATACATTTCTATTAGAAATAAAGTTTTTTTTTTTTTTTCCATTAGTACGTAACTCTTTACTATCTGTGATTCTCTACTAGAGGAAGAAGTTTTCTTCTCAATGGCTGAAATGGACATGTCCCACAGCCTTTCCTCCCTTCCACCTCTTGGAGATCCTCCAACCATGGATCTAGACTTGTCTTTAACCAGTACATACACAACTACACCAGCAGGATCTCCACTGAGCACTACGGTGGTATAGTATTAACTGCATTTGGAATCTTTTAGAAATTAACACTTCTGTCTGAAGCTGTTGCGTAACTGCTGCGTTCTTTACAATGTCGGGAACTGTTGCAAAATTCTAGAACAATTGAAATGTTAGAGTTGATAGTATTCCTTTTCTGCTATGGAAATGATATTGGAGTTAGCCTTACTTATTTGACTACTAAGCTAGGAAATGCCTCTTCAAATGCCTTGAAGCATATATAGGATACTTTATGATTTATTTTCTTTGTAATTACTGCATGTGGACCACATGGTTTTCTTTTAAAATAGACTACAAAGACAATGTTGTATGAAATCGTTGTATTAAATTTTTCCTCAAACAATATAAGAACTGTGCTGTTGTTATCACCATCTTTTCCAAATCTATTGTGTACCTAATGTTTTCCTTAATGAAAACCGTGGAGAGTAGTTGTGGAAATAGAAAATATATGCTGATGGGGAGTACCACTTCGGCTTTAAAAATCTGTGGAATTAAAAAGCATATCTCAAAGTAAAGCATTCTTGCCTTGATAAGTTGAGCACTAATTCTCCGTGAAATGACATGCTGTTGATTGTTTATGCATGTTGGAGTTTTTTGTTCATTTACCTTATCATTTATGATTGATCCAATGTCTAACAACTCTTTTTAAATTTAAGGTCATATATATATTTTTGTTTTAGCTGCAGCCAACTTGGGGTGATTTTCTCGATCGTAACAAACCAGAATTACAGCCTCCAAGAGGTTCCTCGCTGACAGCCAATATGGTTCACCAGACTTCCTTAAGAAGGACATGTAAGTAACAACAGAGTTCTCCCTAGATAATTATGGAAATGAATTGATATGCAGCAACTTGGTAAAAAGAAATGAAAATCAAAAGTAAGATGATTTTATAAATGTGTTATTGCTGAAAAATTACGTGAACTTAATTTTGTATTTCAGCTATTCCATCCAGATCTGTTTCTGTGGATGAATCCAGACCTGAGCTACTTTTTAGACTGGCAGTTGGAACTTTCTCAGTGTCTGTACTTCATATTGACCCTTTACCCCCACCTGAAAGTTCACTGAACCTTAACCCATTGACACCAATGGCTCGGGATTTCTTTGCCCGAATAGAAAAGATTGAGCCAATTAAGTTTTCAACAGAAGATTTTCTGTCCTTCCGAGAAGTATTTGCAGAAGCTTGTTCTCATGATCACCTTAGGTATAACTTTGCTTATTAATAAATATCATTAACAAAAATATAGTTTAAGTAAATTTGAATGAAGTAAGTTTATTTACATAGGAATTGCGTCACATAATATTTGAATTGCATTAGACTTCTCTGTTAATTTCAAAATAGTCTTGAATCTTGACATCTGTTGTCCAAGACATCTTTTTTAAAAAAATTAAAACAGAAGAAGATAGGAGAGTAAACAATAAAGTCACCTAGGTTTTTAATAGATGAATTAAATTAGATACAGTTTCTACAACAGAAGCCTAGAGAGTAAGAATCATTAAGTAAATTATTTCTTTAGAAATAGCTGTGTTTTACAGATTTATTGTTATTCCAATATAGTGATTACTGCTTGAAGGACCTTAGAGTTTGACATAGTGCAAAATATGATATCAGTAGGGATAAAGCGTAAGTGAGAACAAGATGATAAAGTCAGACAACAGTCTTTTTCGAGCAACAGACATTTTTACCATCCCTGTACAGTGTATGGAGTAAAATATTTAAGGATGTATATATGTTTTCTTACCTTACGTATGTAATTTAGACTTTGTGAGACATTTGTCTCCTTCATTGCCTATGTAAGGGTGTTAATTTTTTCATGAACTGCACCTCAGGTTAGGTGCCCAAGATGTTTGTTACAAATTTCTCTGTGCTGGCCATGGTTGATTAGGTAACATGACCTTCATCATGTTTGTTGCTAAATCTGTTATAATTGGATATTTTCATATATCTGGAGAAATTATGGTGTTTTAATGATTTAAAAAGGATTGTAGTGATCCTTTTTTTTACATACTTAAGTCTTTACTTTTCATCATTCTTACTGATTTATGCTACTTTTAATAATTCATAATTTAATAATCCAGGTTTATAGGTACTGGCATCAGAGTGTCTTATGAGCAAAGACAAAGGACTGCCTCTCGAAGTTTTAGTACTGACTTATCCATTGGAGATATGGAATTCCTGGAATGCCTTTTTTCTACTGACTCTCATTCCATGCAGCCTCACTATACAGAGGTATGTTAAAAATAAAGGGAGTTCCATAAAAAAAAAAACATTACTTGTATAACTGAGAATGCTAGATTTAAAAATGGATGTAATTTAAACTTTTCTTAATATTTTTTTAGTTTTTTAAAGATGTTACATTTTTAAGATTTCCATTTTAATTCTGAGCTCAAAAAGTGAACCCAACTTCTGTCATACCTGACAGGAACACACCAAGTAGCCAAACTTTGTTACTTCTTTTAAATATGCATAACGTGGTTTGGGCATTAGAGTAAATGTTTTCCAAAAATGAAGCAATGGAGTTGAGCAGTGCAAAGGCTTTCTTGTGGTGGTCATTATTCTTCTGGCTCTTTTAATGGTCAGAGACATCCAGTAAGATAGTTGAGTATGTGGATTGAGTAAACACTTGAGCTGGGGCTCTCTTCATTGACTTCAGCGTGGGGTTATCTGTCTGTTCTAGGTAAAATGTCATAAATGTATCTTCCTGTGGCAACTCTTTTTCTTAATTATTAAGGATTTTTAACTGTTTTTTTTCTGAAGCTGCTGACATTTCATTCTGAAGAAAGAAATGATTCTCATTCTATGCCATGCCTTCAGCTGCATTATAAGCATTTAGATAATAGAGGACCTCAGGTAAGGTGGGAGATTAAAAAGACTAAGTTTCTGTACAGTACCCTTTGTCTAATTTGGTTCATATGAACAGGAAAATTCACTGTAAACCAGAGAGTTCTTAACTCCTACTTATTATGATTTGTTTCACTGTGTTGTGTTGAAGATTTTAGTGCTTCTTCTCTTTCTTTTCAGGGTAGTCAAGTGAGACTCAGTTCTGTTCCGCAGAAAGCAGAGTTACAAATAAAGTTAAGTCCAGTGTTTTGTGAGCTGGATATTAGTATTGTAGACAGATTAAATTCCTTACTTCAACCTCAGAAACTAACTACAGTGGAGATGATGGCATCTCACATGTATGCTTCTTACAATAAGCACATAAGTCTGGTAAGTTTAAAGCGAAATTGGTTAATAAACTTGCTGGGGTTTTTTGCAGGAGGAAGTCAGGGTGACAGTAAGCCTGAGATTGCTAGTTCTGATTGATTTGTGGTGGCAGAGGTGCTTTTTTTTTAGTGTAAGAGGTTTTTTTGGTTGGTTGGTTGACTGGGGTTTGTTTGGTTTTTTCCAGATTCTGACACAGAGCAGTCGTCATCTGACCCAATCTCATTTTTCATTCAGTGATTGTGTGCTTGAAAACAGACTGAAAGACAGTGGTAGATGCTTCACAAACTGCCTAAGTTCAGCTTCTTGAAGCAAAGAGAACTGGGCAAAAAAGAGTAATCTTGACTGACTTCTTATCCCTAATCTGTCCCACCAAACTCTCCAGCAGCTAACAATTCTAGTTCTATGTTGAATTCGTTAGCTGTCACAATCAACCCAGTTGCCTCTGCTGTGCATTACCTGCTTTTGGGGTAGGTGACACAGAGAATGGAGGGCATATGCATTGCATTCTAGTGTTCTGAGACCACCAGAAAGAAGTTGAAGCTTATTTGCCTTGGTTTGGGTTGTCACAATAGCATTGAATTTAAAGACTTTTCTTAAAATACTTCAGGAATGATTAATGCAATTAACTGATTTTCTGCACAGCAACAAAAATCTTCATGTAAGTTTATTGCTGTATTTAGTAATTATGGAGGAATCAACTTTCAAAACTGTTTAAGAGAATCGTTATTTAAAAACAAATTGTAAGACATCAGTCATCTCTGTAAATATCATTGTCTTGCAAATTTGATTCCTTTCAATGATCAGCAAAAAGGGGAGGATATGAAGGACATGAAAGTGACAGGAGCTGGACACCCTGACTTCCTGAAAGAGACAAATGCTCATGATAGTAATTCCTGCTTCTTTAACAACAGCAGTTTTTAAGCAAGTGTCTGAGACATGGTATTTCCAACTGCAGCCGAGTATTGTGCAGTACTCCCACGATCTAATTTAAGAGGGAAAAAAAATTGTAAAAATAGCTGTTTTTTTTTAAAGATTGCTAATTTCTGCAAAAACTTGATTTCTAAGTAGAATCTTTATGACACCAATCATGGAAAAATATCCTAAGAACAGTAGCAATTGGTCTTGATTTGTTTTTTCTGTGATATATAAATAATATTTTTCGTTTTCAGATATTACATCATCAAAGGCTTTCCCCATAGTCACTTTTAATGCTTATTTTCTCTAATTCAGAGGGCTTTTTTATTCACTCTGGTTTGTGTTTTGTTTTTTGTTGTTTGGTTTTTTTAGCATAAAGCATTTACTGAAGTTTTTCTGGATGATTCACATACTCCTGCAAACTGTAGAGTTTCAGTTCAAGTCACTGCCCCAGCATTGAATCTCTCTGTTCGCTTCCCAATACCTGATCTACGGTCAGATCAGGAAAGAGGACCATGGTTTAAGAAATCACTTCAGAAGGAGATTCTTCATCTTGAATTTACAGATATGGAATTTAAAACTGAATTTATAGGAGGATCAACTCCAGAACAAGTTAAATTAGAGCTTACCTTTAAAGAGCTAACTGGTAAGAATGTTAATGTTTTATTCAAAAGTCCTTTTTTCTTTTCCTAGGTACTATGTAGTTGAGAGAAGTCCTCTCATATGGAGTAGCCCAGGGAGTGTGTTTCCACCTGAATTTTGGAGCAGATATATCTCTATTGTAGTTTTGTGTTCTGTACTAAATACCAATGTAAGTCCAAACAATACTACTAGGCTGTGTGTCCAGTTCTGGGCTCCTCAGTAAAAGAAAGACAAGGAGCTTCTGGAGAGGGTCCGGTGGAGGTCACTAAAGTAATGAGGACTCTGAAGCATCTTTCATATCATGAGAGGCTGCAGGAGCTGGGCCAGTTCAGTCTGGAGAAGAGAAGACTGAGAGGGGATCTCATAACTACATAAATATCTCAAAGGTGCCAAGAGGTTGGTGCCAGACTATTCAGTGGTGCCCAGAGACAGGACAAGGAACAATGGCCATAAACTGAAACACAAGAAGTGTCACATTAACATGAGGAAGAACTCCTATATGTTGAGGGTGGGCACTGGAAGAGGTTCCCAGGGAGGTCGTGGAGTCTCCCTGTCTGGGGACATTCAGAACCCACCTGGGCATGTTCCTGTGTAACCTACTCTAGGTGACCCTGCCTTGGCAGAGGGGCTGGGCTTTATCATGTCCAGAGGTCCTTTTCAGCCCTGAAAGTGTTGTGATGCTGAGATTGATTCCCTAAATAACTGTAATTGAACAACTTTAATAATTTCATGCCTCTAATATCTTTCAAAGTAATAAATCTGTGAGACCAGTTTATATTTGCAATCTTCTTAATTTGTTTACTTAATCAAGGCTGTGACAAAATATAGTGATGCTATAAATGTAAATGCAGATATCTATGCGTTAGAAGCATCTGATTTTCTAACTACTGCTAGCTAGAAAATAACATGAAATGATTTTTGTTTCTAAAAGTTACTTTTAATTTTATGGAAGAAGACATGACAAAATTTGCCTCAATAGCTTAGTAAGTAGCATTGACTAGTTAGTCTTGTTAGACTCCAACCTGAGGAGTGGCTAACCTGAAGTTAGCAGCTGTCATTCATCTGTTAATTTCTAAAAAATCTCTTTCTATTCAGGCTCATTTGAAGAAGATAATGCAGAAACACCAGTGAAATTTTTTCAGGTGTCAGGTGGCACAGATGGAGATATAACAGCATCATCAGACAGTTTTGACTGGCCTCGGTAAAATAAATTTTTATGTTTATAATGTGGATTGATTAAATTTTTAGGAAGCACTGTTGTTTTTCTAATCTTAATCCAGAATGCCTGTATGGTAAATGACAGAAAATAATTTGTAAAGAAAGAGCATGTAACTATTGCAAAGACCCCAAGAATTGATAAAAAAAGCCCTGGAACTTCTGTGTTTATAATAATGTAGTATGGTTTTTAATGTATAATGGCTTCTGCATGGACTTGAGTAAATTTCAGTGGCAGTTTGGTACGTGATTAGAGACTTTTTCCCATTTTTTTACTTTACCTTTTCTCCTGCATTCATGACTGAATACCAAGCACCCCATCCTAGCTGAATTTTGCCTTAAAATAATATAAGCCATAAAAATAGTTAGAATAATTATATTGTGACTTAGTTATTATATTATTATAATATATCACATGCAAGGCAGTGTGATATAATAATATAGTAATTCATGGCTTATATCACATGTAAGGCAATACAGTACTTCAGACTTACTGAAGAGAAGGACCTGGCAGCTGAAGCATGTAATAAGATGTTTAAAAACGCAATTTTAGATTTGCTACAGAATTTGTTGTGTACATTTTTTGCCACAAAATTCAGTGGCTTTCTGACAGCAAGTTTATATGGACATTTTTTCCTTTACAATAGCACAAATAAATTTTTCTGTAACAGTGTTTACATGTAAAAAGCTACACCATGCAGTAGAGCATTTTTAATAGCTGTTAATGGTCTAGTGAAACAAGCTTTATTTTGGGAGAGTGCTAGATTTTTCTTGGATCACCTATATGGTCACCTGATGGAGCTGAAAAAAACAGACACTTAACATTTTCTTTCACCTTTTGGTACCTTTGCCATGTCCCTTTGTGTGTATAAGTTATTTTTTTCTTAGTAGCATTGCTTTGGGTAATATAATATGTTGTTATGTAATAAAAAAAGTCCCTGGACTTTTGAGCTATTTAGTCTATGTGCATTTAATGAAAGCCAGTAGAACTGGTGAACATGTGACAGACCATAAATATAAACATTATAAGCATCTCTAATGGCTTATTCTGCATAACTTCTCCAATGTCAGGATTGTATTGAAAATAAACCCTCTGGCTGTGCACTCTATTCTGGAAAGGATAGCAGCTGAGGAGGAAGAAGGTGACAATAACTTTCAAGAGGAAGAAGAAGGAGGGTCTCATTCTTTGAAGGATGTCTGTGATATTAGAAGACCAGAACCTTCTCCATTTTCTTCTCGTAGGGTCATGTTTGAAAATGAAGAGGTATTATAAAATTTTGTTATTGCTTTGTGCTTATGATAGAAAAAGTGAATACTTTCTCACTACTTTACATGCAAGTTCTGGCTTCTATTTTTGGTTGGTTTTGATTGGTTTTGTTTTGTTTTTTAACTTAAGAATTTTTTTTCTTTTCTTTCAGATGGTGATGCCAGGAGATGTAGTTGAAATGACTGAGTTTCAGGATAAAACAATTAGCAATTCTCATTATGTACTGGAACTCATGTTACCAAACATTCACTTAACACTACCAAACAAAAGCTTCTATGAAAAACTTTACAACAGGCAAGTATAATCTTTCTGCTTGGTTATCATGACCTGTACTCTCAGTTCTGTGTCACTTTTGATAGAAGCAATTGTCTAAGCAGGTATAGCCGGAACTCAGTTTTATAGTTTGGTTAAAAACAAAAAGTGCTATATAAATATTTTTCCAAGTTAATGATACCATTGTGTCATGCATCTGATTACTGCCATGGCAGCTGTCTGCTAAAAAGTGTTTGGCAGATTTTGTGAACAAAGGATGAAGCTAAATAGTCTTTGGCTCTCAGTGAAACTTCTCTCTGTTCAGATCTCTGTGCAGTGTTTCATTTTGCTCTAATCTTTCTGATTTCTTCTTTAAACAGATTATTATACTTCATAAACTTATGCTCAATTTTATTCTTTCCATCTAAAAATCTAGAGCTTGCAAGGCAGTCAGAAAAAAAACCCCTCTAATCTAGTTTTGTAAGGCTCACAAAGGTTTATAAAAATGTAGAGAAAGCGAGCCAAATTTACAGATGGATGTTCACCATTTTTTTCCATTAGTTTGCTGTCTGAAAAACAACAGAATACTACTAGATTGTTACTGTGCCATATGCAAGAGAGATGCTGATCTATTTTAGTCTCTGATAGATACTGCTTTACTTGGAGTATTTTCCCTTCCAAAGGGACAAAGCAGAACCATCCATTGAATATTCTATTGGAATACTTCTATACTGACTGTCCCTTATGTCTTTACCCTGACAGACACACCCACTTGAAATCAAAAGAATGAATGGTTCCTGCAACTTAGTTAAAAATTGATGTGATCAAAATAGAGGTTTCTCAACTCCCCCTCCAACCGACTGAGCTAATAGATACCTACTCATAGAGGCTTCTGTGTCACTATCACGTTACACTTTGATATGTGCATACCATAATTGCAGAATAATAGTTACTTCCATTTTTTATTGTTTTTGCTCATGAATATATTATTGTTTCGTGTGCTCGTGAACTTTATTTTCTCTGTTTGTATCTGTAATCTGTTCTATGAAGTCTGCAAAGGAATTATAGGATTGACTTGATACAAAATGGTAATATAGTCCTATATTTTGTGTAATGATAATGTATTTCTTCCTAGGATCAGCAATGACTTATTGTTGTGGGAACCCACAGCTCCATCTCCTGTAGAAACATTTGAAAACCTTTCTTATGGTGTTGGACTATCTGTGGCCAGCCAGCTCATCAACACTTTCAGTAAAGACAGCTTTAGTCAATTTAAATCTGCAGTTCATTATGGTAATACACTTAATAAATCATCTAGAACTATAGTGCTTTAGAAGCATAATTGGCTGAAGTGATTAAGGTGTTAGTGAAAAGATTTTGTATACTTACGGGAAAACATAAACCCAGAAAAAAAAGGTAGATTACTGTTCAATTGGATAAAATAAGTGTAAAATTGAATTGCATTACCAGTGGAGAAACAGTGAGTTATTGGCATAATATGTGTACTAGCTAGAGAATGAGTTGTTCTTCATTTTATCTGTTAGATGATGAAAGTGGATCTGAGGAAGAAACACTACAATATTATTCCACTGTTGATCCAAACTATCGTTCGCGCAGAAGGAAAAAGCTTGACTCACAGAATAAGAACTCACAAAGCTTTCTGTCTGTTCTGCTAAATGTGACACATGGATTAGTGTCAATATTCACAGATGTAAAGGTGAGGCACTGGGGCTGGAGCAAGTTTTTTTGTTGTTTTGACCGTGGATCCCCTTCATGCTGTATGTACTTATCTGGCCAAAGGTAGTGTTTTTAATAGTAATTCTATAATCTTTGTAATACTGTAACTAGGCAGTAATGCAACACAGTATTTTGCAAATTCTGTTTACTTTGCTTCACGTGAGAATAACTGAAATGCAAGCAAGAAACCATGTATTGGTAGCAAATGTTGTGTTAGTTTTGACTGCTTAAATGCAGCTAAACTGTCAGCAAACAATAATTTTATCATTTCTGTTCTTCTTTCAGCAGGATGATGGAAATACACTGGAAGGAAAATATGGGGAATTTTGGTTTGAATTCAACAGTGGTTCCCTTTTCAGTGTGACTAAATATGAAGGCTTTGAGGACAGACACTATGTTTGTCTCCATTCTAGCAGCCTCAATTTATATCATCAAGGTAGGGATGGGATTGAGGTGGCTTTGGGACTAAATTTGAAATTAACTAAGCTTGAAGCTTTTTAGGGAAAAGGGTGTATTTTTTTCTCTTTTTTCTCTCATAGTGTATCATCTGGCACAATGAATACAATTTATGGCTAATGTTTCTAAATGCTACAGTAATGCAACTTCATTATTGCTGTATTTAGTTACAGTTTAGTTCCAGCTTTCCAGAGAACTGCTGATCTTCACAGATATTGTGATCCTCTGGCAAATTAGCTGTACAGCCTATTCTTTACTATGAAAATACACTCTTCCTACATGTTACTGGTTGTTAATTTGAAAAAGCAACAGCTTACCATTGACTGCTGTGTTTTTCCTGAGTAGCTGGTTGTGGTCCACAGGTGTAGAAGTTTGACTATGTAGTTTGTCTATGTCTGGTAACCCCCATGTAATTAAACCTTTTAAGGTTTCCTCCTGAGATGCCTCTGAATCAGTGGTACTCATGTTTCAGAGCAAGGCTTAGTTATTGTGTGTTTAGATATTAGCCTGGCACTATCTCATAAAATGAAGAGGAGACATCTTCCTCCATGTAACCTGCAGGAGATTTGTCCTTTATTTCAACTTTGCTGTTTTGTTGGGCAAATAAAAAACTCAATCTCTAATAGCTACGTTGAAGATTATAGCTAGAACTGTGGTTTTAAATATTGGATCGCCCATAACCTTCCCTTCACATTTCTTGGTTGTGCATGACTAACTTTGGTAATTAAAATAATTTTGTAGGCATTAAGCATAAAAAGGATTTCCCTTAACACTTAATCAGTAACAGCTTTGGTAATTCATTCCAAAATCTCTTTGCAGGTTTGGTAGATGGAATTGTCCCTTCCTCTGATGTACGACTGCCCAGCACAATACGTCCCCATTGGTTAGAGCCTACTATTTGTTTTTCTGAAGAAGATGGCCTTAGTAGGACTACTTCAGATGGTGTAGGAGTGGATAGTCCAAGTATGCTGACTGTGGCAGTCAAAATCCAATCAGATAAAATAGAGAGCAATACAAAGGTTTGTGGTTTTTGTACTTTTATAAGTTGAGTTATTTCAGTTTATATGAATGGATTTAGACATGGAGTTGGAAGGGTTATAGATGAAGAAACCATATAGGTCTAAGACGTTCAGTTTCAAACTATAATTTTTTGTTAGAATCTTTTGGGTCGATTATAAAATTTAAGCAGCAGCTTAATTTACTAATTCTTCCAATGCCTCACGTTGCTGATCTCACTATTTCTTTATTGAATGCATTTTTTGAACAGTTGACCTTTTTTGTTTGTTTTTATTGAGTTTTTCTGGTGTCAAAACAGGCAAGAACAAATACAGAGTTACACTGCAGTTAACTAGCAGTCATCTAATAGCCAGCCTTTGCTTACCTATTTGGAGTGGGACTGGGAAATGACAGTAGCATTCATTAGTGTGGCTGAAAGATGACCTCTTAGCTGGAATAGTGGTGACAAACAGGTTGGTTGAGTTTTCTAAAGAAGGGTTCTGCAGACCAGCAAAATGTTGTGGAGGTTCAATTCTCTCACATGTGAGCTACTTTGCATTGGTACTCCTGGTAATTTCTGCTGAATCCCAGAGTGAATGTACAGGCAGCCTTCCTTCCTACCACCACCACAAAGCTGCAATTTCTATAGCAAATGTTGCAAAAAATTGTTGCAAAAATGTTGCAGAAAGCGTGATGCTGTATTACCCAGGGTTTCTCTATCTGGTAGCCGCGTTTTTCTAGACACCAGGAGATTTTTGGGAGCAGAAGGATGACACTGTTTCATAATCCAGATGTGAAATAGTTACATGTGTTTCATCTAAGCCAAGTCATGCACCTTTGTTGTGCAGGAATTTCTGGTTGCTGTTGGACTACGAGGAGCAACCCTTCAGCACCGCGTGCTGCCGTCTGGTTTAAGCTGGCATGAACAGGTCAGGTTGCTACAGTTTTCTTGATTACATCTTCAATTTAGTCTCATTGCCTTAACTATCAAACTAAATCTTGATTGAAAACCTTAATGTTAGACTGTGCTGTGTTATGATACTCTGCTCTTGAAAGTGATATTCTTTCTCTTTGAGACCACTGACAGATGATAATCTTATTTTAAATTATTTCTTGTCTATTCACTTGGTACCGTTCCTCTCGTCATCGTAACTTTCTGCCCATAACATGTCAAGGAGGCTCTTGTGGGGGTTTATTTCACTCTATTGGGGTTTTGGGTTTTGTTTAAAATTCAGATGAAAAATCTCAGTAGTGCAATACTATTCAAGTACGTAAATAATCCTTAAGTTAAAAATATCCTCAAAACAAGCAAACGTGTTATTTGCAGTACTGAAAGCATTTCTTTATTTTTCCCTTCTGCTCACTTTATCTCTCAACTCTCATTTCTCTGTTGTACACTTCCTGTTTTGTATTGCTGAAATAGAAGTACTGGAGGACTTTGGGGAGGCAGTGAGCAGCAGTTTACACAAACTCTTCTGAATGAGAAGGGTTGCAGTTATAGGTGTGGATGCAGAGGTGGAGCACAGCAGACAGGACTGAAGCCCCTTGATCTGTGTGTGTGCACATGAGACAAGACGTGCCATTAGCACAGGAGCAGTGTTGTTGCATGTACCTGCTTCATACTGGATTACAGACAGTAACCCTTGACACTCAAGCCTCTCCTGTTGATCCTCCAGTCTGTATAATATGCTGATTTTTACAGGCATTGTTACTGTGTAACTTTGTAGAGTTGAACTTGGGGCTTTGGACTCTGCTGTACCATCATTTTCTCCTCAGCATAATGTTCCTGTGGGTTTGTGTAGCCTGCTTTACACCATGTTACTTCTTTGCTCTGTGAAATTTTTCTCTAGTAACATTCCCAAGTGTATCATAGGCAATCTTTTCTGGAGGGGGAGGGACCAAATAAAAAATTGTCCAAAGAGATAGAAGAAAAAAATTAAAAGACTAGCAGTGATGGTATGCCCCAGGCTTGGAATATTTTAAGAACTTTTATAGTGTAACATATTTGAGAGGGAACTATGACAGATCTTACAGAGGAGGATAACAGCTAATTTTGTGGTAGTACATGAAAAAGCTGTTTATACAATGAATGTGCACACAGTTCTGAGTGTATTTCCCACACACCCCTCAAGAAAGACTTGAAGATAATTTGAGCATTGTAGAGTGTTAAAAGAAAAGTTAACTTTTCGTAGAGAGAGCAAGGAAAATGCAAACACTATAATAACAGCTACAAAGGGGGATGAATAAGACTGCATTTGGGCAGTGTTTTAAAAATGCATTGTGAAGCTTTGGTAGAAGGAGCCACTTGAGTGTATGGGGATTGGTCTTTTCCATGCCTTTGAAGCTGCAGTTTTTATGGGTTTGTTTGTTTGTTTGTTTTTTTGTTTGTTGTGTTGTTTACATTCCATGCTTCTCTCTATAAAGATATTAAGTAAGCATCTTTAAATACCTGAGGCTGTTCACTCCCTTTCCTTCTACTAATCTAGTATTTTATTGTCATACCTGTTACAGATTCTCTTCTCTGCTCTTTTGTGATGTGTAGTTGTTTTAACTGTTGATTTAATCTGTAGATTTAACTGATATTGAAGTATTTATATGTTTGTGATTTTTAGATTTTATATTTTTTGAATATTTCTGATGAGCCTGTTCTGGGATATAATCCTCCAGCTACAATTACAACTTTTCATGTACATCTGTGGAGTTGTGCTCTTGATTACAGGTACGTAAAATGCAAGTGTGTCACTTGGCACTGCAGCTGTATCAGGAATACTCTTCAGGAATGTTCAGGTTTGCATACAATAAATAATACTTATTTAGGCACTTTTGGGAAAAGCACTTAACAGTGATCCCTTAACTGGAAGGAATTTAAAGTAGGATATGACTTGCCTAGGTCTGGGAAAATGGAGTTAGGTAATCTAGAAGGCTTTGGATGAACTTCCAAATAGGTACAGAGCACTGATTTGTTTTTCCTATTTGTCATTAGGCCCTTGTTTTTGCCAGTCAGATCTCTACTTACTGTTGAAACTTTCAGCATTTCCAGCAGTGTTGCAGTAGATAAATCCTCTTCTACTCTCAGGTATGCTTTAAATGATTGTGAATCATGTGAGCACCTGTAACACTTGTGATGCCTGCCTGCTTTTTTGACCTCAGAAGCTTTCATGTTGTGTAAATGATCACAGTGGTTTCCATCTTTTGAAATACACTTTGCTCACCTGTAATCCTTCTATTTTATTAGGTTAAATAATTTAGTTTATTTGTACTTTTTAATTGAATTGCTTCCTTTAACAACAAGCAATTCTGCATTTTTAGTAAGATTGGAATATCCTGAAACGAAGTTATGTCTATTTTATGAATTAGTAAGACCTTAAGATTTCTTATAATTTGTTACCTGGAGACAGTGTATTAATTAATTGAATATTTAATGACTAATGAAAATAGCTGTAACTTCTAATAATTTTCTTGCAGCTTCGATTGAATATTCATTCTGTTTTACCTGTTCTGTACCAAATTGATTATTTTTATTGATAAAACCTTTTAAGTGACCTTTGAAACAAATGTTTTCTTAACTTTATTAAGAAGAGAAAAAGACAAAAATAGAAATAAGTGTTAAGGATTAAGGTATTATTTCCTGTTCTAGGATGGATCAAATATATAAATTGAAATGTAAGAAATATATAATTAGTGGTGGGGAATACAATTGTCAATATTTGAAAACTATGAAAAGTTAAAGTGAAGAGTTTGGATTTAAGATACGCTAGGTATATTCGTGTTTTAAAATAATTTTTTATATACTGATTTCTTTTGACTTAGTAACTGCACAGCATTTCTCTAGCACTTTTATTTCATCTTGTTTTTGTCTCATAGGATAATTTTAGATGAAGCTGCTTTGCATTTGTCTGACAAGTGCAACACCGTCATGGTGAATCTCCATAGAGGTAAGGATGGTTTAGATGGGATTAATCAATTGCAGAGCCTAAAAAAAAAAAAAAAAGACGGGCATATTCAGCATATGTAAAGGTTATTGAAGAAGAGGACTGAGGAGATAAGGAGCAGCAAGTCGAGTATGAGAGAACAGTGCAATGTTGATAAAAATCTGAGTGCTCTGGTTTGGATTTGTGGATCCGGATGTATGTCAGAGAAAAGCATCTTGCAATTCCTCTAGCATCTTGTTACAGTTTAATAATATGTATTTGAAAAAACTTATATTTAAAAATCTGGAGTTTCACAGAAAGAAATTTTCTTAGAAAAGAGATCTCATGAGATAATATATTCTCAATAGTTGAATTTCAAAGGTGCTATATGGCACAGAGTTGTAGGTTCTGGAAAGAATCATAGCAGCTGGGTTGCTCTAATTGGAATAGTAAGAACCTTTAAGGACTGACGAACTTGAATCAATATTTAACAAATTATTTGGGGAAATAATGAAACCTTGTGCCCATAAATATGTATTTAGCTTAGGTAAGAGATCTCTAGTAGAAAGCACAGTAAAGGTATGCCTGTTTTGTTTAAACAACAGAAGAAGACAAAAAAGTTATTCATGGCACTGAAAGTTTAGTACAATATCAACATGTGCTCACTCTCACCTCAGCTAAAAAACTGATAGGATATTTAGCCTTTCAGCTTCTCTGTGCCTTAGTTTCCCTAACTCACACAGATGGGATGAAAAGAAAAATCTTAAAAGATTACACTGCACACAGATGGTGGTGGTGGGAGTGATACATTTGACTGAAAAGACTGAGATTCTTGATTCAAGTAGCTGAAATTTGAACTCTGAAAGTAATCCTCATAAAAGAAGGAAATGTAGAGATATAAAGAGTCCTTTAGAGGTCATACTGGTTATAATGTTTTTATAACTATAGGTATATAGGGTTTTGTTATTTTCTTAGTAATTTTTTAAATTATCGTATTTCAGATTATGTTCGTGTTATGGATATGGGACTGCTGGAACTAACTATTACAGCAGTAAAATCTGATTCCGAGGGAGAAAGAGTAAGTATTTAATCACAAACAAAATAAAATGTAAAATCTTCATGAGAGATTGTGATTTGAAAATTACTTTATTATACTTAAAAACAAAGAAGGTTTTTCAGTTTACTTGTATTTTTAACTCCTTTTTTGAGTAAAGTAAGTTAAAAACAACTGTGCATATGCCATTTTTATGGAACTTTAGGGTAATTTGAAGTTTTTCTTGTTTTTTCATTGTTGCTGTCTAGACTAAACCACGTTTTGAGCTGCACTGTTCCAGTGATGTAATCCATATTCGTACCTGCTCTGATTCATGTGCTGCACTGATGAATCTCATACAATATATTGCAAGTTACGGTGAT
Source organism: Phainopepla nitens (assembly GCA_013400175.1). NCBI lineage: Eukaryota > Metazoa > Chordata > Aves > Passeriformes > Bombycillidae > Phainopepla > Phainopepla nitens. Next base: position 32,401 of record VXBQ01009685.1, read on the forward strand.
TTACATCCACCTGCTAAGACAGAGGTTAAACGTGGAGTTAGCAAGCCAAAAATGAAGGTAAAGAATGTCAAAATGATAGCTACTTGACTTTCTGCTTCTTGGTAGTATATTTTAATTTTAATTTTAATCCCCATGGTACTTACAAATAATATGAGGTTTTATGAAAAGAAAATAACAAATTGTATCTAATTCAAAATATATTTCAGAGTTAAAATAATATATTTTTTCTGCTTTGGTCATTACATATTTTAAAACATTACGCTCTTTACCTCTTATACTTTATTCTTATCTAAAGAAAAAAATTCCAGGACATATATGAGCTGTCCAGGTACTCTGATCTAGATACTCTGAACCATGATGTTCTAGCCTACTTTATGAATCATCCAGCTTGGTGTTTCAGATCACTTGACTATTTAACAAGTTAAGGTATTTTTTCTCTCACAGTTTAAGTGCTGTGAACAAGCTGTTCTAGCAAAACCTTTTTTGACATTTGTTATTTTTGAGATGTAACTATGTATAGTTCCTCTCCTACAGGTAGAGACCTTTAGCCAGCCATCTTCCCACGGAGCAGGCCTTGCTGAATCAGAGCAGCAGATTTTACGGGATTTGATGAGTGATGCAATGGAAGAAATTGAGACTCAGCAGACTGCTTCTGCCATGAAGCAAGAATCTAATGGTAAGAATCCTCTGAAGGCCTAACTACATAGAAAGTACAACTTTTCTGGAAAGAAAGTGGCATTGAAAGTTTTGTGTATATAGAGATGCTGCAATAAGAATGGGAGCAGTACTTAGGATGTCTGAAGTCTTTAACTATGGAACAGATACTTGCTTTTAATAATAGTAATGCAGAAGTACTTGGACATTCTAGTCAATACACATTACTGAGGTACTGAAAGCAGCAGGGAAGAAATCTGTCTCTGGGACTCTGTCATGACCCCAGATTCTGTAGGAGTATAAGCTAGTGTGGAGAAATCAAAGACTTCTCTTCTGTGTATGAGGGAGGTTCAGGAAGATGGTACAGTTCCGAGTCATAGGAGGAACTTTCAGCTGTAAAGAATTTTTTCAGTTAGCAGATAGAACAAGATAGTTGATTTTATCACAGGATTATGGCTTCTGTATCATGGCTGGAGTGTAATTCAGGTTTAAATTTGGTAAGGATTTTGTACTGCAAGTAGACTTCTATTCCATTACTATTTCCATGATGTCTGATCTTCTTTTCTGTGGTAGAAGGTGAGCAGTCACTGTAGTAGGGAAAGTTTTTGAAGCTGTGGTCTTACTACCAGAATGAGAAAGTTGAGAATTGTGTATTATTTATAGTAGGAATTGATTCGAGATATAATAAGTAAATTTTCTTGATATAATTGAAGTAACAAACATTAGTTTCCTTTATTTTCATATTTCATAATTTTACACTGAAACATGTTTTTTCTCTACTCTCCTTCAACCTCCAGGAGTTTTGGATGACAAATCTCAAACCCAGGAACCATCTTGCTCAGATCTCTTCCTGTTTCCAGATGAAAGTGGAAATGTCTCACAAGAGCCAAGTCCCACTTATGCTTCATTTACTCATCACCTGATAAGTGAAGCCATGGGAGATGTTCCAGCAGAAAGTGATGATTTCTGCATTCTTTTTGCTCCTAAAGTTGCTGTTGCTGTAAGCTCCTTTGACAATTACTAAAAGAAATACCCATATATAGACTGACTTAGAGAAAAGCCTACGTAAAACCTGGACAAATAAGATTTCATAGATTTCTGTGAAGCATAGTGATGCTCTTCAGTTTGAAAAGAATTCATGCATTGTTACTGTTAGGAATGAGTGCAAGTATTTTCAAACAGATATGATTTTTCTATATCCCAGCAGTATGTAATTGTTATCTCATCTGATTGTTACATTAAACTGTACTGGCAGTTTTCCTACATTTTAGTTATGTCTAATCATTGATATATTGACTTAAAATAATGGCATAGTCAGGAAAAAAATTTGTTAATCAAAACCCAGCATTTATCAAAACAGCAGCTTCGCATGTCTTCTGATCTTTTGTTCATTTCTTTCTTAAGAAGAAATCTTAGATCTAGAAATCTTAGAAATCTAAGATCTCAATGTTTCTAAGGACCTAGGGTTCTTGCCAAACCTCAGAGGAAAGCTTATGTGTCGCTTTACACCAGTGTCTCTCCTCTGGATGTTGCCTCGTGGCATTCTTCTTAATAGACAGAAGCAGTTCCTGGATCTCTGATTATAAGCTGCATTTTCCCAGTTATAATTGGACTTGTTTGTTTCCAAAAGTGCTAATAGGGTAGCCTGGACTCTTCAGCAGTTTTCTGTTTGCTTTCAGCTAGCACTTAGTTTTGTTTATAGTTTGGGTGGGGAAGTTTTTTGTTTTGGTTTGGGTTTTTTTTATTGTTGTTTTTAACTACTTTGCAGCTTCTACTTTTTATTCATATGCTTTTGTACTTTATAAGAAACATTTCTAAACCAATCATGTGTTGTATAAGCTTTAGAAGACAATGCAGAAAAATTTTGCTTTTCATAGGAAAGAATTAGACATCTCAGTAAAGAAAGCAGATTTTACCTTCTCAATACTGTATGCTTTATTTATTTGTTTTTTTTTTAATTAGGAAAAAGAGGAAGAGCCAGTTATAAAAATAATGGTTGATGATGCAATTATCATAAAGGAAAATCATTTCAGTCAACCTATAAAGAAAACAGATACAAGCAAAGCTCCCCTTCATTTTCCTGTTCCTCTGGTACGCTATGTTGTAAAGGAAATATCTCTTATTTGGCATCTTTATGGTGGAAGGGATTTTGGGACTGCACCACCAACTTCTCCAGCTAAAAGTTTCATGTAAGTGTTTGATCTAATTATGTGGATTAGAAAATATAGAGATACTGTATTTTCTTCTGATTTGGAGTGACCTGATGGGTCAATCTCAAGTCTTCCTTTCTTGCTTCTTGGCTCCCTTTTCACAAGGAATCAATCACAGAATGGTTTGGGTTGGAAGGGATCTTAAAGATTATGTAGATACTTATTCAGTTTAACTCCACACATCAGAGTGTATTTTTCCTGTGTCTTAACCTGGACAAGCTGGGTTTGATTTTGCTGATTTTTGGAGGGGGGTGGAGGGATGGATTTTATTTTGGGGTAATATTAATAGTCAAATTTTCCTAAAGAGATCAGGACTTGAAGAGCATAAGAGTCAGATTTACACAATGACGTGTGAGCTAGAGAATAAAATTATTTCAGCCAAAATTAAGGGAATGTTTTATGAATGCTAGTTTGGTGGTATACATGCACCTGTCATTCTGCTTAGGTGTGTCTTGCATGAACAAAAAGAAATTATTTGGTTAAGAGAAACATAATTTCGATGATTTTTTGAATATCATTAAAACAGTAAGAAGTTACATCCAGTGCATTTAGTTTTAGATTAACAGTGAGATAACTTTCATCTGCAAAAGTGTATTTTTCCTTTTTATTTCCCCAGAAGTCCCCATAGTTCTCCTTCTCATACACCAACAAGGCATGGACGGAGTACGGCATGTGGAGGAAGAGGAAGAAACCCAGACTTCTTAATGGAAATACAGTTAAGTAAGGTGAGTAACAGAAACAGCTTCAGCCATGGCTCTGTGTGTGGATATCTTTACATGTTATACTCCTTTGATAACACCTTTCCATTAGAGTTCAGTACTATTTCTTTCAACAGTATCTACATCTAAGCAAGCACTTTGATGGTGATGAATGTAGAATTTGTTCAACAAAAACTGTTAGTATTAGCATAGTATTTACTTGCTGAATAAGCTTGTTTCTAAAGATGGAGGATATCCATTCCAATATTCTTAAGAGTTTTTGTTTATTATAACCAAGTTTTGCAACTACTGTTCTGTTTTTCTCTCCTCAGTTCCATTCTGAATAGGTTCACCTGTTATGAAATTAAGTGTTCTAACAAAATATGCAAGACATAGATCTGTTGAGAATATTCAGTGTATCAATTTGATAACTGGATATGAAGTAACATCTAGTTATATCAGAGTATTGTTTCTGTGTTCCCTCTAAAACATTTAGCACCCTTCAGGCATAAGTATCTTTCTGTTGTTTTTAAGGTTGTGCTTAGCTCTAACACGGGAACTAGTTGTTTTTTTCTGGTGCTGTGAATAATATTGGCAAAGAGTTAAACACATTTCATGTTAAATGGATCCATAACAGAATCTTTTTAAAATATTTTCTAACTTTTCCATGAACATGAAAGGCACTACATAAAAATAAAGGCCTTTTTATAGTCTCTGTGCATTTCTAAAACTTAAAATTAATCCTGTTAGCACTTCAAACTTGCCAGAAATACGTGATACTTAAGGTAGCCTTTTTTAGAAAAAACATGACATTGCAATAAAAAAGAGGAAAAGGAAGCATTTAATATTCCACGTGGAAAACTTAACATGTAAGAATTATAGCCACCTCTGTTTGCAGATATTTAATGAGAGTTGGTGTTAGCACTGAAGCGGTACAAAGATTTTTTTTTTTTTCCTCTGCCTGGACCCCTAACTTGGTACAGGGCTGAGTAGTAACGTTTAAAGGAATGCGGGAGAATGAAAGGTGTCAGAAACGTTTTGTTGGTTCGGTGCTGCCCTGGGGCTCGGCAGGGGCCGCTGCTGCAGCGCTGCCGGCCGGGGCACGGCGGGCTGTGGGGAGCGCGGCGTGGGCTGCCGGTCACCACAGCCGGGAATGAGAGCTGCATCAAGGGCTGAGCATGCCAAGGTAACTTAGCATTTCAGAAAAATGCTGAATTGGATTTATATGGAGTGAAGTGAGTAAGGAAAAGGAAACACGACTGCAAGAATACCCTTGAAGTCAGTTGGTAGGGAAGAAACTTTTTTTTTTTTTTCTTAAGTATTAGAGGGTGTAAGATTCAAGAACTCCAAGCTTGTCTGGTACGGGCTTCAACGTGAAGTCAGATGTCAGGATTGAGAGGAAAAAACGGAGTCAATGTTAAAAAAAGTGAAATTAATTCCTTATCTTGACTCTTTGTTTTGGCTTGAATTTGCATGCTAAAATACGAACATGTACACAATTAGAAATTGGAAGATTTCTACTGCTAGATATGTAAAAACCCAAGTAGTGTTCAGAAATCTTAATAGTATTTCTGTAAATTTAAAATAGTAGACAGCTTTGGAAGTTCTTATGTGGTCTTACTTAAAGAACTGTTCTGCTGTTAAATGGTGTTTTTCAATGAAACTGATTATGCTGGTTTTCGTTCCTTTTCAAAAGGTGAAATTCCAGCATGAGGTGTATCCTCCAGGTGGTGCAGAAGGTGAATCCTGTCTGGTGGAGCAGCCAGTGTCACGACAAGTTTTTATTGTTCAAGACCTGGAGATCAGAGATCGCTTAGCTACATCACAAATGAATAAATTTCTCTATCTCTACTGCAGTAAGGAGATGCCTAGAAAAGCACATTCAAACATGGTATAGCTATGAAATGTTAATTTGTTACAATTACAGTAGTTGAATTATTGTGGGGGCTATGTGCACTTAATCTTGCAGAAGCAGAGACATGAGTTTGTGGAACATTGGAGTAATATAATTTGTTGATACTTATTTGCTTGACTCTTTGTGGATATTAAAACTAATTCAAAAGTCACTTTGAATGTCAGCATGTCAGGTATTAATGGGTTTCAGATTGTTAGTTAAAAAAATACGTGTGCAGGACTAGTCTGGTAGCTTTCACAATTTGGTTTTGAGCAAATTTCTGCTCGTATCAGTGATGAGACTTTTCACTGCACATGCAGACTTGTATTTTTATGGTGTACAGTAGTCTTACTGGTTCTATAAAGAATTTAATACAGGGGGGTTTCTTTTATTTTTTTATAACGTTCAGAGTAAGTTTTCATTCAATACTGTAATTGTCAAGTAGAATCATGCTAGTACAGAGATTTTGCAGTTAATGTTTTTCCTAGCTGGTGTTCTGAGGTCTAATAATTGTGAATGTTAGTGCTTTTATTTATCTTGTTGGGTTTTTTCAGTTAACAGTTAAAGCGTTGCATGTCCGTCCAGAGTCTGGCAGATCCCCCCAGGAGTGTTGTTTACGTGTTTCACTAATGCCACTTCGCCTCAATATCGACCAGGTTGGTTGTGCCAGTGCAAAAAATAAAATAATTTTTTCTTTATTGAATGATACCTGGGGTTTCTTTTAACCAGATACTTTTAGCCATTATACATATTTTATGTTTTACATTTTCTTGGTGTGATACCTTTTTTATTTAATCTTTGGATCTCTATTATTTCATTTATATCTGTGTTAGAACTTGCCTTCTGCTCCAGCTATTAGAAGGACTAGATTTTTTTATTTAAAAACTAAGAATGTCTTTAGGCAAAACTGTTTTCTCACTAAGTTTTCCTCCTCAAACTTCTGATAATCTCCAAGGGTTTGGAATCACAGCTTTTAAAAACAACTACTTATTCTTGAATGATCTGGTTTTGTTTGTTCATGAAGTGACTTCATTGTTTTTAATTGAAAAAGGTTAATCATTAATCCAGAAGTAGTTCACAACATCTTGGTCAAGGGCACTTGACACTCAAGAAATGCTTCTGTAACCTGAAGGCTTTGTCTTGCTATCAGCTGCAGTGGCAGGAAGAGCATAAATTATTTTACTTTCTTTAGCAGGCCTTTGTGCAAGGTATTTTTGATGTATTCAAGAAACATTTGGGTTTTTTCTAAACCAGTAAGAGCTGTATATGTTTGTGCTGGCAAATGTGCAGTTATTACTCTTTGTTGAGGCATTTCTTCCTTAATTTGTCATCTTCAGGGAGTGATGTGGAGTTTGGGTTTTTTAGGAGCATAATTAGGATTTCCATACCTTTTCTTTTTTTCAACACACATTAGAGACCAGGAATTCATTTCGCTCTTAGGAAGACTGAGCTCTGTCGAGTTTGCAATGATTTCATCTAGAAAAACATGGCCTGGAAATACTGCCACCTAGGGAGGAAATGTGTTCCCTCTTGGTTACTTTTTAAAAGTTTTTTATGTTTTGTACCATAAACAAAATTTACAACTTCTGTGGAATTAACCACAGCTTTTTTGGAGGCACAGGGCTGCATGCAGTCAGTAGAAATTGTTATAACTACTTAAGCTGTCATTCTTACCAGCTGGAAGTAAAAATGGAAAAAGTCCAGTTGTCATCAATAATAGGATGAATAAATCACCAGTGTGGTGCAGCTGTCTGAAAAAGAAGCTGGGATGTAATAGCTTTAGGACATTATCAAGACATGAATACCATAGATATTAATGACTTAATGAAGCAGTGATGAGCCCTGATTTGTAATGATTTGATTTACTTTGCCAGTACTAGAGACGAATATAAACTATATTTAAATACCTTCTACTGCAAATCAGAGAAAAGTTTATAGCCATTGAAGCACCTGGGTTCTGGAACAGTCTCCAAAGTGAGGGTAGAAATAGTGAAAATAACCCTGAATTTTTAAGACAAAGCTAGATAGATCATGACATCCTGTTACTGGGAGCTGGGAGCAGTGGCTAAGAGGGTCTTCCTGGTTTCTGTCCTAGATTTCTGTGTGGTCTGTGCATATGTTAAAGGATCAAAAGAAAAAAAGTATCATATTTGTGTAGAAATAGACCTGGAGTAGTAGATAATGCTTTTAGGAAATCAGATCTTTGTATTTATTTTAACATGATTGTATTTTACTTTTTGCCATCAGGATGCCTTGTTTTTCCTGAAGGACTTTTTCACTAGCCTTTCTACAGAAGTAGAACTCTTAGTTACTCCGGATCCTGAAGGTATATTTCTAAAAAAAAAAAAAAAAAAAAAAAAAAAAAAAAAAAAAAAAAAAAAAAAAAAAAGCGCTTTGAGGGGTANAACATAAAAGTGCTGCTTCTTTCTTCTTTAATTTGTGTCTATAAATTCACATGTGAGTTTTGTGTGTATAAAAACTTGTGTCGGGATTTGAGCACTAACATTAATGACTGATTTTTTTTTTTAGAATTCAAAAGCCTTAGGTATTTAAACTTTTTATTTTAGAACTATGAACGAAGGTCTTCAACACCTGGAATCTTAATTCTATAAAAGGTTTAACCAAAATTGAAGCATATTTAATAAGAGCTTTTGGAAAAATGGAGGACTGCATATATACTATGCAGTCCTCAATATGTTATTATTGTACATTAATAATACATTGTTATTATACTTTATTATTATATAAAACTAATACATTGTGCTGACTACTTATAAAATTGAATTCTATGTTAGACAACTTCAAGCTATTAGGCAAACATAATATTTTATGCAAGGGGGATTAAATGTGTCTATGCAGTTGAAGCAGTACTTTTTATCAATTACATTATGTGATGCAAAAGCAGTATATATTGAAAAGCATATTTCCACTATTAACTGTGTTTGGATATTTCTTAGCAGCTGTACTTTACCTATTTCTGTTGAGCTGTCCTGCTGAAATGCATAGGTGATGAAGCACTCTGCAGTACTGCCATTAGGACCAGATCCATTATTTATGCTGATGCACTAATCTCAACTTCAACTGCATGTAATAACTTGTATCAAAAACTAAGAGAATCTAAATATTGCCCTGCTAGTAATTCCTACTGATAAGCATTAGAACTTACTGAGAACGCAGTAATTGTGTAAATGCAATCTCTCTGTAATCTCTGTGAAAAATATGAGTCACTTTACTGTGTATAATTTCTTTTCTTAGTTAAAAAGTCTCCTGGTGCTGAAGTTACGTGTAGTTTGCCCAGGCATGTCAGCAGCCTTAAGGAACCAAGTCCAGTCATTTCTCTTGCATCACACAAGCAAGCAAGTGAAAATGGCAGCATTGATTCAATGGATGTGGTTAATGGAGATGATGATAATTTCTCACAAGAAACGACATCATACAGTGACCAGCCAGTATTTTTCAGGTACACTTTTGTTACAAAATTTCCAGTGACAAATAGCTGAATGTTTTAAGAAAGTGTGGTGATAAACTATTCAGACCTTCAGGCAAGGTGCATTTTTTGTTTGTTTATAGCTGCTTGTAGAAAGCAAATGTATTTGTTTCTATCATTGGAAGGTCACCAATGATTTTTATTAACTTTTGCACACTACTGTACACAAAGAAATAAAAATTAAATTTCTGCACCATACAGAACCAGTAATGAGATGTTTTAAAAATGCATAAAAAGATCAGTGTTTGTACTCTTATGTCTAACTATAAATTATCTAATATAATTAGAGATGTGAGTATATAAAGGAGGAGGATATAAGGATATAATGGAAGAGAGGTATGAAATTAAAAAAAATCACAAGAGAAACTCTAATGTAGCCCTGACTGGGAATTGGCTGTGAAAATTGTAGCTTGTTATGCAGAAGTTTTTTCATGTGCAGTCAGATCATAAGCGCCTCTAACAATAGATGTGTGCTGTTGTAAGCAGTGCAGAGTTAAATTGTAATAGCATGGCTGTGGTTCTGTTTCACCACATGCACTACCAACAGAATTTTTATCAAGTTCCACTTGCAGGACTAAATTTTGCCCACAGAACCATCATTTTGTGTGTTTTTGCTTGGGTTTTAAAATTTTTTTTTTTAACGTAAAGATACTCACTTGCAGGATTAGGAGCACATTTTCAGGGCTTCTAAATTTATTACGAATGGTAAACATGAAATACATGTGAATAAACCAAGAAAAGCTGAATTTGCCACATATTTTGTACATTTATTCTGAAGTACTAATACAGTAACTAAAACATTTATGGTTTACAGAAAAGGGTGTGACATCCTATTCCAGGAGAATGGGAAACTGAGTTTCTTTTCAGAAGGATAATTTTATTTCATTTTCATGTTTCTCACTCTAATACTTTCTTTGTATGTCTCAGAGAATTTCGCTTCACATCAGAAGTTCCAATACGGCTAGATTACCACGGCAAGCATGTATCAATGGATCAGGTTTGTTTGTAATGCTGATGCTATAGAACAAGAACTTGATGTTGTTTGTTTTGCTTTCCCCTGCCTGCTCCCCATGAATGGGAGTGTATTTTTATGCTCCTTACTTATTAATGATGTGATCGTGACAAATGTAAAACACTATTTTTTTCCCCTTAGTTTTAGTGAAGGTTAACCTTGTTTCACTCTAAATTGGAAAACTAGGGGATGGATCCCCCCACATATGATTAACCTAGGATGGAATTTGAATGTCGCATTTATCAGCTCAGTGATTGGCTTGAAATCATAGTGTATAGCTGCAGTGCCCCTCAAAGTACGATACCAGTGTCTGATGCTAGAATCATGCATTTTATTTTATTTTTTTCCTCATTAATCCCAGAACAAAATATTGTTATTTGTTCTCCTTGTTTCCTTTCCTTGCAGTCTAGTAATGTATGGGCCTCAGTGGCATGGCAGAATCTATTACAGATGAAAAAAATGCTCATGGTTCTTGTTAAAATATGCATTCTTTATCACTGAGTTTAGAAGCTAACATCAAAAAATCCTGCTTGTACAGCAAGACTTGTACTTTGTCATGGCAAATTAGTAAGAAAATATGGAAAACAGCAACTTCTTGAATTTGCCTGGCTATCAGAAATGGAAACATGAAATATGGTAGCTTTAGAATGCCTGGAACACACTAAAGCCAGAACTATGTTTACATGATTTATTATAGCTTATTATTTCTGAAGAAGCCCTCTTGTATCCAGATGTTTTCTTTGAGTAGCAGGTTAAGCCAAGTTTCCTTTCTTGCAAGCTTCCATGTAACATGATTCATAGCACTCTAATGAGTCGCATTTGGGAGACTGGAGGAGAATGTTTAGGCAGAATACTTGTAAGTAAGAGTTGAGATGAAGAATTATTGATGAATTTTCTTCTCACAGGTTGTATGGGTTTAGTAAATGTATGTGATAACAAAATATTTCACTTACAGGGGACATTAGCTGGGATTCTTATTGGGCTTGCTCAGTTGAACTGCTCAGAATTAAAGCTGAAGAGGCTTTGTTACAGACACGGGTAAGTTTCTCAAAATGTAGATCAGCACTGCTATTGCAAATTGGACAAGTTTATGGGAAATAACTGAATATTGGAAATGCAAAGCAAATTTTCTCTTAAGATGCCCTTCTAAAATCCAGAATGCTTTTTGACTTTACCTAGAATCAAGAAGTATTTGTATTTTTCAAATGATATAATTAAAGAAGAACTTCTAATTCAGAACAGAATTTAGTATATGTGCTATTCTTGATGACAAACGCTTCATTTTAGTTTACGTTCACTTCATTTGGAACTGAATATGATTATACAGTTTTGAGTTTGTTTTATGAAGCATATACATTTGAAATACTTGGCTTAGCCAACAGCAACAAAAGACAATATTTGAAGAAGCTTTCCTTTTGTTTAAATTACATCTTCTCCTTCAGTGAATAATGAATGTGTTTCTCTTACTAGGAATTGTTTGTTTAAAAAAATTAATAATTGTATTTCCTTTAGTTTATTAGGTGTGGATAAATTGTTCTCCTATGCCATCAGTGAATGGCTTAACGATATAAAGAAAAACCAGCTGCCAGGAATTTTGGGAGGAGTAGGGCCTATGCATTCGCTTGTGCAGTTAGGTAAGTTAATTCTTACTTCTATTCAGCTACATATGAATGTGTTTGTTTCTTTAAAAACAAAACAACACCTCTCCCCTCTCAAAAACCAACACAAACCATGTTGACTCTTGTTTTTGCTTCCTTTCAAGGCATTCTGCACATCTAAGAGAACTGTCTGACTCTGGTGTTGTGTCTTCATTTTCAGTGCAAGGTCTGAAGGACCTGGTGTGGTTGCCAATAGAGCAGTACCGCAAGGATGGTCGTATTGTCAGAGGCTTTCAAAGAGGAGCAGCTTCTTTTGGAACTTCCACTGCCATGGCAGCACTGGAGCTAACAAACAGAATGGTTCAGACTATACAGGTAGAGTGTATTACTCCTGAAGTTAGATGAAAAATGAGAGGTGTGGCTAGTAAGTCTCTGTATTAAGCTAATATCTTAATGCTATAGGTTTAAGGCTGGGAGTAACTATTAAAAAAGAAAAGACAGCTATATAAATAGGAGAGCAGAGACTGGGGAAAGATTGAAGCAGTCTTTGAGGTGAGAGCTTTGGCATCAAATGCAATGGTTAGAAAATTGTGTTAAAATACTGCTGAACACTCCAGCTGCTGCTTGTTTCTTAATGTCTTTAATGTATTACAATTTAATATGAAAATGTTCAGCTTTGCTAAAAAAAAATCACTGATGCTGAGAAAGAGGAGTTCTTCGTTCATATGTGTTATCCAACAGTAGATTCTTAGCTTTTTTTAAAATATCGGCTTATCTGTGCTTATTTAAAAAAAAAAACAAGCCCACAAAACCAACCAACCAAACAAAAAAAAAACCCCAAACCAATACTATTTCTGTGGATCTACATAAGGTCTGTAAAGCTTCCTGGACTTAACCCTAAGGCAGTCTTGGATTAAAATGGTAATAAATTTATGTTTCTTAATATAAAATATACAGAAACTGAACGAAAATACACTTTGGCCACCTAATCTTGCAAAAACAGTGTATGTGCTTAAGCTTGAACATACATAGTCAGAAAACCAGTGCTATTAATCACAAGTGGGCTTACATATGTGTTTGTCTGTTTGTAAGAAATGCCACTGATCAAATGTTCAGTTTCTATCTTGAGCATTTTATGCAGTTCAGAGGATGCCTTTGAAGAGATAACAATTAGGAGGGGAGAAAACCCCACCCGAACCTACAACATTGATTCTTTCATTATGAAATTAATGTATAGTTAGAGCTCCACATTCCAGAAGTTCTTGTACAAAACTGTAATCTAATGCAACTGAGTATTATTGTGGAATAACAATTCTTTTATTTCCATGACATCACCCTATTACTAGTTTAAATTTGTGATCAGGTGCTGTAACACTTAATGTGTTTTGCATTTGCTCCTGATGTGCAGGCAGCTGCAGAAACTGCTTATGACATGGTATCACCAGGGCCTGCCTTCATAGAAGCAAAAAAGAGCAAACGGTTCCATCGGCATCGCCTGGCTCACCAGCCGGTCGACCTGCGGGAGGGTGTGGCCAAAGCGTACAGTGTTGTCAAAGAGGTGGGTGCACAAATAATTGTTGGGAACCTAAGTTAAGAATTACTTCCCAAAACAGTGAACGAAATAACAGATGTTAGTTTAGGCTGACTAAATGGAAAAGGAGATTTCAGTTTTGAACAAGACTGTCTTAATCAGTTGTCTTAAACCAACAGCAATCTTGAATGGAGGAAGCGGGGAAAAAACGTAAGATGTCACACAGATGAGTGTGAATAGGACTTGAGTGCTCTGCAATTGGGATGGTTTGCAGTTATTCTGAGCCACGTAAACTTGATTTCCTGAGCTTTGTCATCCATCCTTCCCTTCTATTTCTGTTCAACCGCCTTTGCAGTTACTGTTAATTCTGAGGGAGATGGAGTTTAAGCATAATGCAAGACTTGAAAGCATTTTCTTTACTATGACAGTGTATTATAAATTAGAATGCTGACCTGTTTTAATTATATTTTGTATTATACTTCATTAGTTGCACCTTATGTAGTGTCTATGAAGTAAGGTGTCAGCTGAGTTCCCAGTGAATTTTGTCATTTTTTTCAATAGTTCACAGTACTTCAAAGCTTCTTCCCTTCTGCACAAGATGTGCCACCGGAAGTTGCATGAAATATGTACATCCCTAAGTCCATAGGAGTGTTATTTTAAGCCTCATTAGGAGAACTAAATCATATTTATATCAGTATTGTTTTACTACAGTTATAATACAAATCACTAAGAAGAAAAATGCTGAGCAGTTCAAAATTTCCCTTTAAATTAGAAGAGATTGCCTTTTCTTTTTCAGTGTAAGTGATTTCCTTTATTTTCTTGAAGGGGATTACGGACACAGCCCAGACCATCTATGAGACTGCTGCTCGTGAGCATGAGAACAGAGGAGTCACTGGAGCCGTAGGAGGAGTCCTCCGCCAAATCCCACCGACCGTGGTGAAACCTTTCATTGTTGCAACAGAGGCAACCTCAAACGTTCTGGGTGGAATGAGAAACCAGATCAGGCCAGATGTGCGTCAAGAAGAGTCGCAGAAGTGGCGCCTTGGGGAGGACTGAGATTGTAAATCTGCTCAGCAGGCAGATAGCAAGGCTGGAAATGCAGAATGTCCTGTTGGCAGCTTTAGATGGAGCTCACTTTGTTTTGTCATGCTCATCTCAGGAACAAAAGAGGTTTTCCAACTGTTCTAGCAAAACATCCAACCAAAAATATTTATCAAGTGAAAAGCAAATTGGTATGTGCTTATACTGTGTGTTACCAGTACATTTGGTTGATAGTGCCAAACATAGTGAAGCATCCGCTGCCAACTCAGAGACATACTTGCTCTGTTCCATTTACCATATTTTTCTTGGTAGATTTGACATCTGAAGCAGTAGCCTGTATGGTGAAGCTAGGTGGACTTTAAAGAGGTTTTCTGAGCATAGTCAAAGAACTGTCTTCAATAAAGGGCTTTGCCGATGCTCTTCACTGACTAAAGGATAGAAGCTCTCATTGTGGACATGAGACATGAGGCTGTCTAATATGGAAGCAGATAATACCGTTTAATGGTCATAAGCATCGCTTTTAGCGTGGCACTTACAGCAAGGACAAGCTTGATAACCATTCAGAGTTTAGATTCAGTGTCAATACACCTATGAACAGAATTTGTTCCAAAATATTAAATACCTACATTTGTGGGCTTTTGAAGAACCTGAATGTTGCAGAAATGTTCTGTTGTGTTGCACTTTAAAGGATATGGCCTGTATATTGTGCTTTTTTTATAGTGTGAATAAAATGTAATGTGCATTATCCTTTATGTGGTTTAGAAGCTTACACAAATTATTGAAAAGAGCATCATTTGATGATGGTCCTACAGAAAAGTGTCTTAAATTTATTTAAACTCATTATATGTAAAAACTTTTTTTGTCTACTGTTACGCTAAGTACAATGCTAAAAGTACCTACTCTTCAGGAAAACAATAATTATAGTTGTCACCAACAGTTGTTTGTAAGAATGAAAAATCATGAATAAAAACAAATTATTTCATAATTTCATAGTTAAAAGGCTATACAGACTTTATTTTAGTAATCAGCTTTTATTTAAAGTTCATACTGTTGCAAAGTTGCTGCTCTCACAAGGTATTCTTAATTTAGATTGTGTCATCAGTTATTTGACAGTGAATATTTGGGATCCTTTAATTGAAACTGGGAATGGGTGAGAGGTTTTTAAAAAAGAACAGCAAAACTTCAAAAATTAAAGTTAGAACTGACATTATTTGCCATTTAGTGGGTGACATGCATCTCCACAGAGCTTTATTAAGCACCTGACATTGCACCGTTTTGGGGCAGTTAAAAGTTTTGGCGATAGGTGTGCAATAATGAACTTTTTTTATCTTGTATTAGCAAAAACTGGAGAATAAAAAGTAAAGATTTTTGAATAGAAGAATATTGATTTTGAATTTCAGTAAATTAAACTTTAAATGACTAGCCAGTATGTAAGTTTGTCATAGTTCTGTGCTAGTCATAAGTGGAAATCCTGCCCATATGCCATGTAGAAAATCACCACTGAAAGGGGGGCATCAGATGCTATTGATCAGACTTGAGTCTCAAAGGGTGATGAGGAAGTATTTTCACTCTCTTTGTTCAATTAACTTGCCTTTAGCAGAAACTTTGCTGATGGGCCTTAAGGGAAAAACAGGAGTGTATGAAGGAAAAAAAAATTGCTGCTTGTTCATGCTGATACTATACTAGCTACTCCTGAACACCAAAGAATCTGTCTGGACAGTAAATGATCTGAAAATGTCCCCTGTGTTGGGAAGAATTCTGCAGTCTGCTTTATTATTTTTCAGAAAACAAAGCTCCAAGTAAAAACAAATTCCTGCATATGGTGTGACAGGTGATATTATAAAGTTTTGTTTCAATTCACTGGAATCATTGAAGTTGTGGTACACTTTGAAGACCTGGTTGTTTCAGCTACATGACTTGCTGCAAGCAGGAGGAGAAGCTTTTGAGAGGAAAAATACCTGCAGATTTAATAACAAAATATTTTCTGATGTAAAAATACTTGCTGTAGTGCATACTTCTGTTCAGTAATTAGAGAGCTCTGCTTTAGTGAGAGCTTAAAGCATGAGCATTTTGCACAGGAATGAGTTCCCTGTTTGCAATGTGGCACGTCCTGAATGCCTTCTCAAGAAGTGGTGGTGAATCAATGCAAGTAAGTAGCAATGCACCTTTTTCATTGGCAATTACTGTACTAGTAATTACTAGTACTAGCTAAATAGCTGATCCAGTTCCTCCACTTAATTAGAGTACACTGCAGTAGCATATATCTACATGTCTTCTGTCTTTCAGACACTGCTGAAAAGAAGTAGCATTTCAGTGTTCTTTACTTTTTCAATTCTGTCAAGGTCTGATAATACTGCAAGGCAATTAGAATATATTTTTATATGAGGGTATGATGTCAGGGTAAAACATTTTTATAGTGTGTCTCATTGTCAGCAGCAGAGATTGTACAAATTTATTAAACTTCACTTTTCAATATGTAAACCCTCTCCTTTATTGCTTGCACTTTGTTGAACCTTTTCAGTGAAATTGACTAAATTTTTTCCAGTATTTTATTTTGGAAATGGTTAATTTCATTTTTGGGTGTACATTCTGAATTGTTGCAGTGCTTGAAATGTTTAAAAAAACCTAAAAAAATCACGAAACTTATCAAACTAGTCTTTGCAGAATGTGTCTTGTAGGGCTTGGCTTGTGTTTTAAATCAAAAAGTATCATGTATGAGAAGAGATTAATCAAATGCTCTGCTCAAAACTGTAGTAGTTTTCAAGCACTTAAAAAAATACATAAAATGAGATTTGACTCTGGACATGTTTCCTGGAAAGGGAAGCTTATGTATAACATCGCTGTATTTTCTACTAGCAAAAGGAGATTGGCAAAAATACTATAGTACTTGAATTTCCACTGAAATCAGTTGCTATAGATCTGGGCAGTTTTCATGCTTGTAGAGGCTGTAAACTGGAGCAGGCAATGTTTTAATTCTCTCCAAGTACCCTAACACTACTAGTGCTATTCCTGTTACTTAGCCCAGCACCATCCTAATAGACAGAACTGTCATCCTGGGTTTTCTTAAATACCCAGGTGTTTAAAATAATCCATCGATGAGTGCCTCGGAAGTACCTGAAAAATAGACAGCCATCTTTTGTAAAACAAACCAACCATTCTTGCTAAGTGACTGAGAGCAGCAGATCCTCACATCGATATAAAGGCAGCCTCCATTTTCTTTCCACTATCTCTTCCGAATCCTGCAGGTTTTTAGCGGGGCTGAGTACCCTTTGTGTACTTGCCTGATGAGCAGCACTGTCAGTGACTCACTGGAGAATCCCCTGTGAGTTCATCTGTGCTTAAGGGACATGTCTGCTTCTGTTTGCTAAGTGGGTGATTGTGAACATCCACTGCTTGCTTCCATTTACTGTTCCTTAATTGAGTTGCCAAGAAAGATTTCTTAATAAACCAAAAAGCTGTTCAATGGTTGTGAGCAAGACACTCTTACCAAACATGAAACATACACCTGCAAATGTGATACTGATTTTCCTTTAAATATTGAAATGTATACGTTTTGTAAAACAATTAAATCTAAGATGTTGTTTAGAGTAGATGAATACTCTGACTCTTTAAAGTACCCTAAATGCCCCTGCAAGATAAGTCAGAAATATGTGGGTATGTATGTCAGTTTGGATCCTACTGTGCACAGTTCTTCAGTCTCCAGGCCTCATGATTTAAGCTCCTGACAACTGTTTTAAGTTGCTCTACGTGCTGAATCTTGTTTACAATTAAATATTAGATACAAGTCAAATACATAAACAAAAATCATGCATTTGTACTGGATTTCTTAACTGCAAGGTAGCTCGGACAGAAACACAGCAATTTGTGTATATGTTTGTGTATATTTTTTACATTTTTGCACTTACGGTAGTTTTGTGGTATTGTTTGTATATAGTTTGCTAGTGTAAAGAATATAGTCTCCTGAAATAGAAACAACTGTTGAAGGGAATCGACTATTTCAACTTGAGTTATTTTGCTTAAAGTTCTTGTCCCCTCAGTATGTCCTTGAGAATTATTTTTAACCATAATTTGTATGGCACCGGAAGCATATATTTTAGCATATTAAAATGCTGAAAGGCCTGAGTACAAATAAGCTGTCTGTTAAATACATTTAATGGAAAATCCCCCCATAAATTTGTAACAATGCAAAAATAAATATCTTAATTTGTTCCTTGAGTTGGTTTTCTCTACCTATGAATATAACTGATGCAAGAAACAGTCTCCCAAAGTAGCAGAATTAAATTGAAGCTAAGAGTTGTACCTAAAAAAGAAATTTCACTGACTCAAAAAGAGAAAGTTTTAAAATTGCATGGAAGTCAAAAGATAGGAAATTAATTAAGCTGGCTGATATAACCTGAAACCACTTAAGTTGTGCATCAGCAAAGCTCTCTTTACCTGAATGATCAGATTTTGTGTTCCCCATAGACCTGTTGCTGCATTTAGTTATTAAGAATGTATTTTTTATCTCTGCATTTGGTGGTGGCTTTTAAAGCTTCATCAGCTTCCAAACCCTGTGAAGAGTGCAAAATAATTAATTCTCTTCAGGATTCTTCTCTCATGCGCACTTCACATGTGTTTAGTTACAAGCATCTGAAAAGAGATCTTAGAATTCTGAGTACTGCTCAATACTGAATGCTGGTGCCAGGGCCAGATCCCTGAATAATGTGACAGGTGGAAACAAATTTTCTGCTGTGTTTTGTAATGATGTAATAGTTTGGAGGGTAGGGGGTGGTCACTCTATAAGGCTGGATAACTATTCTGGCAAACAGTGACCTTTCATTTAAGAAGGGAGCTGACTCCCACCCTGGGTAGCTTCTCTTCCCCCAAACTTTCTTTTTTTTTTTTTTTTTTAACAAGACCGCATAGTGGATTCGAGAAAAGTATCCGAGTTCTTTATCTCTTTGCAACACTAGGGTGTACCAGGGATAATCCTGATGTCTCCAGGTTCGCCCCTAGATGAGCAGAGGAGACTAATCACCTAATTCTCAGCTACCTGAGAATTTATAGAAAGCCGCCAGGAAGTCATACCAACACAGAGCAACACGAACTGGTATCCTTGATCTCTCTTCCTTGTTGAGGATGACCCAGGCTCAAGTGTTCCATTTTTTTTTTCCCTGTTAGTGAATTTTGTTAGCAACATTTGAAATGTGATATTAAATAGTGGGGTATTTTCTGCCAATTCAAATTTCTAGGAAATAATGTCTTAAACCATCTCTATTATCAGAGATTATAAAAGTAATAAACTGGTTTTTTTGGACAGATAACTGGGGTTTCAGAGCTGTTTCATCCTGAAACAGTGATTAGATGAAAGCAGAACTTAGTGAAGAGCAACAATGAAGTATCCGTGACCCCACAGTCGAGAAAGCAGTTCAAGCTTCTTAGATGTTTGTCATGAGGATCTGTGAGATATCTGTAGTGTAGTTCTGTTTTCAGACTTTTATTTGTGTATCTAATTACTCTATCTTTTGTTGATTTCTTTCTTCATTAAGAACACAAGTGTTAAATTTGGCTCTTGCTGGTTGAAGATTGTGGAGGGAAGCCTCCAAGGAGGAAAAGAGATGTGAAACAATTAGAGCAGGAGGAATGTTACTTCAGTTTTGGAGATATGGCACAGAACTCACTGAGATGGAGCTTGGTCCACTGTAGCTCATGAGCACAAAGATAAAATAAGTAGGAGCTGTTTCCATTAGAAACCTTTAACTTGCACCTTTAGACTTCAGCACTTGGTTGTTGTTTGGTACTGAAGATTTGTTGGTGGCCCCAGCAACTCCATGAATCTCCTAAGATGACTTTCCTTCCCTTCTCCCTGATGAGTTTGAAAATGCTTCCTACTGTGTGTACAGCACAGTCTCAGGGAGACTTCAGGTGGTGAGTTTGAGGATGTTTGACAGTTTTGCACTGTCAGCACAACACTGGCAGTCCTTGGCCAAATGGCAGGTGCAGGCACAATGGGCTGAACCACAGAAGATGAATGGCACAGGGTGTGCTCTGAGAGTGCTAAGACCACAGCATGGGTATAGGATTTGCTGTGCTGAGTATTGTACAGATCTGGATTCATTGCAGCAGCTGATGGAAAGATAGCACAGGGACCTGGCAGTGGTCAGTAGAGACGTGCATAACATGTGGTACTCTGGATGGAAAAGTGATAGAAAAGCAGAATGTGCCATGAGAAGATGGCAAAAGTAGTGCTCAGTTTTATAATCAGGTTATTTATATCGATAGAAGTTTTTAAGTTACAATTCCTGGTATCATTTATCTCTTTAGTAATATTTAACAGGTCTGAAATGTTTCCTGGAATTATTCAATAAAATAAAATGCTTCACCTTCATTACGACCTGTCTTTGTGCACTGAGTGCCAGAACTGTCTTTTAGAGCCCTAAAAGTATTTTAGATGTGAGGCTTCTGTTGTTGCTTGAGTTTCATTTTCTTTTGGCCTTTTAATTACTTTTTTGTAATAGTGTTTGCTCTTTTTCTTCTTTTCCATGTCCTTTCCATCTCTGAGTGCTTATTTTCCTCAGACCAGCCGACAGGTCAAATGCAATAAATGTAAATGAGGGGGAGCAATTTTACCAATTCCATTAGAGGAAAACCCTCTTATTTGATATCTGAATGCTGTTTACACCAGCCAAAAATATTGTCCTAGGTCATGGTTTTCTGGTTTTGTTACTGTTTTTTCCTAAGAATTGTATCTTATTGGCAAGAAGGCCCTTTTTTCTTTTCCCATTCAGAGGTGATACCCCTTCAGGTAATTTTGTTAATACAATGGAGTTTGACAATTCGTTCAAGAAGAAAAATTACCTTTGAGTTTGAGAAGATCCATTGACTCGGGATTGTAAACTGGGCTCTGTCTCTTCACAGTATCTCACAGGCAATGCAGCAATGACAGGAGGTAATTACAAGGGAGTGTGTCCCACTACATTAACCATTAATGCCTCTACATCATTGCCCTAAGCCTCTCGTATAATTTATTGTGAAGATCCACACTGACATTAAGAGAGAATGTTTTCAGATGCAATTTTCATCATAACCATCTTGCCTTGTTGTCCTCGACCTGAATTTTTACTGATGCTGCTTCCTATTAAGCATGAAGCCCCAAGAACAGTTTTAACAGATATTTGTGAAGATGCAGAAAAAGCAAGGAAGGTTGATGGGTAAAGTTGAGCAGTGTTACTATTTCTGCCACCCCCGGGATTTGCTGGTAGGTACTCTTGTGTCTGAATTTCTTGATCAATCCGGCTACTCCAGAGGTAATCACTTGAATTTAAGCTTGCCATGCAGGCAGGATGAAGAGACAACAGATTTTTCAGAGTAACATTGACTATCTGAAACATACTTGGGGTTTATTTATTTCTCACTACATGTTTTAGGGGTAGCTATACAAACAGGTTCACTGGAATCCTCTTTGAGTTGCTGAGTAACAGCTCTTGATACTTGTTGATTTTGCAGAACTCATCCCTGCAGCAAAGGTAATGTAGGGGCAGGACAGTGAGCTGAGTTCACCTGCCTGAATAGATCCTGCTAGCTGAGGAGGAAGCTGGATGTAAGCATCCAGCTGGCCTGAGGAAGGACAGAGATGTTTGTTTCCAAAGCACAAAACAGAACCTTTCTGAGCTTCCCCTGTGTTTTAGGGAACCAGCCTAGAGTGCCCTCCAGTGGGTCCTGGGGCAGGGCCTTCAGGTGCAGGGAGTGACAGGCACACAGCTTTCTCCTTCCTCTCTGTAGCATATTGATATCACCCCTTTTCTTTTTCCAAGTAGTTTCTGTTTCAGCCAGCCTGTGGTGTGTGTCTGGGAAAGTCTAAACTGTCAGAGAACACTAAGCAAAACCAGTTTCTCAGTACACCTTGTTTTTACTGCAAAATCCAAATTGTTTTCACCCTATTCTTGTTTAAAAATATGTATACTTCTGTACTGATATTGTATTGCACAAGTAAATAAATGTGGTGATGCTGGGACTCTGATTTCACAGCAGCATCCATGGAGACAGGTGTCAGGCTGCTCCTACCTTCTCCTGTGTTCTCAGCTGCTGAAAAATCTTTTAGAAACCCAACCCATAGCAAAACTGAAAAACTAAAACTGTGTCCCTGCCTATTTTTAGCAAGGCTAAAGTGAGAACTTGAGGAGAACTGAAAGAGAAGACTCCTTCAAATTCTTTACTGTTTGAAAATTGAAGGACCTGCTTAGAGTAAAGCAAAGAACTGGGAGCTTTTAGGCAGAGTTTGGTTAGTCTCCAGGGGAACTTCCACATGACTGAGTCTGCTTTGCTGAGAGCGGTTTCCTTCTTCACATTGCTTTTCTGTTTAAGACAAGTACACTGTGTTAGGTTCCAAGCAGCAAGAATTTACATTCCTCTGACACGTAAAAATCCTGAATTTGTCTACAGAGTGTTTCCATAAATAACAGCTGTCTCTATGGTACCGAAAAAAAAAAAATTGAAATATATTTTCAGAATAGTTCTTGTTAACATAAAAATCAGCAAATAATGTTGTCTT
The DNA here is from genome assembly GCA_013400175.1 of Phainopepla nitens. Lineage (NCBI taxonomy): Eukaryota > Metazoa > Chordata > Aves > Passeriformes > Bombycillidae > Phainopepla > Phainopepla nitens. The sequence continues at coordinate 55,056 of VXBQ01009685.1, forward strand.
TTGTGAATTGAACTTCTCTGATGTATCTATTGTAGGACAGAAACTAGTTGTGTAGAGCACAACATATGAGCTCTAGTCACTCAGGACACCGAGTGCTGGATAATTACCACTGAGATCTATGGTTGATGCTAAGGTCAGTTTTAGGTGTATTATATGTACCTCTAGCTGGGAAAATTTACATCCTTATGTGGATTATAATTGTGATTATGGTAATATTCCAGGAAGTCAAGATATGTGTGAAAGAGCAAGAGACATTGCACTTTATGCAATAACGAGGGAAATCTTTTGGCTTATCAATAATTTCTACAAACTTTCTCATTTTCAGAGGGGAAGTTTTAGTTGTTCATAATGAAATGCTGAGGCTACGACTTCAGAAGAACCTGATCATAGTGACAGAAAATACTAGCAAGGAAGCGGCTGCTACAGAAGAAAATTAAGTGTCTTAGTCACAGTCATTCACAGAGACAGGGAAAGTCACAGCAAATCAAGTAGTGCTGTCTCCCAAGCCACTCACAACTAAGTGATGTATCTTAATATAACCGAAGCTGCATTAATTACCAGCAATAAATCAGTTCCTCTTTCAACAAAGAAAATTACTAAAGGCTTATTTAGAAAATATGTATATGTCTACATGGCCTCTCAAAGAACAGTGACAATTGCTTTGTATTGCAATGTTAAAAATAGTTAAATGCATTGTTTAGAATGAAGATACTCTGAAAACTGCATTAAGAATATTTGAGAACTGGAAAGTCTATTACAGTCGAATAACTCGACTCATGATGGTGCAGTGCCACATTAATTTGGGAAATGTTACTCTCTCCAATAGTGGAACACATCATGACGATGCAGTTTAGTGGCCTGACTCTCACTCATATGGTGTGGTGCTGCTAAAAAGTTTGTGTGCCATTTGGACAGTTCAGGACATGGTTTCCCTTAGTAAATTCATTTTCCATCAGAGGACACTCAGTCAAAGGGGGAAGATGGTGAAAATGGGAAATATGAAGACGTGTGGGGAAAAATATTTCTCCTGCTCACCAGCTTTTGGTCTAGTCAAAGAACCACCTTTTTCTGTGGCCTTGATATCAGAGTTGAGTCCTGAAGTTTCTACCCCGAAAAGACAATATTCCAGTAAAGTCTGTGCATATTCTGGACACTTTTCAGTTCTTAATTTGAAATGATATTGCAGTTCACTTTTACCAACCAACTGAAGAAATTGGGCTCTTTTACAAATATGATGTTTTTGTTGAGATGCTGTTCTATTAGAAATAAATGTTATTGTCCACATCTATAATTGGCAAAACCATGTTAATATTGATGCATAGAAATACCTTGAATTGATGGTAAACCAGTTATTTCCAGAAAAATACCATCTCTAAGAAAGAAGCAGGAGCCATGACTCTACCTGAGAAAAAGAACAAGTTATATCTATGTAATTCCCATGACATTGTACTGTTTTGTTGTATTTTTTTTTCTTTTTTAATGCATTACACTTAGGTCACAGAATGTGTCCTTCACCCCTCTTTCCAGTAGTTATTCCATCCATGTCCTGCTTTGCCTCCTAAGCTGTGCCCAGATACCTGGTTTTGTGGTTACATGGGGCATTAAAATTTCAACTGGATAATTAATGAGTTTTAATCTGGATCACTTTCCTGATTCAGTTCATCACACATCTACAGATCCCTCAGTCCTGCCTCAGCTAAAGGAGAAAACAAATCAGTGGAGAAAAAGTTCATCTGGGGTAGGGTAAACCAACAGAGTCCTTGAAAAAAATGCATGGAAAACTGTGGCCTGAGCAAAGATCAGTTACCTTTATGTCTTAATTTGCTCTCCAGGAGAAATTAAATAGAATTTACCAATTTGTAAGCTGACTGCCTATGAGCACTTGTATCCATTGCTATCTGTCATAGCAGGATATGACTTACAACTGCTTTTGGTAATACAGTCTGACATTTGTTTATCAAATTAATTCTTTCTGTTAACCAAAGTTCAATTAAAAAATCTCTTCTACTCCTTTTCTTCTCTTTTTATGAAACATAACAGCTCTCATTATCTTGCTGCTCTCTGTGAGGTTTACTAATCAACACTGATATGCATGTGTTTATTTGTATTAAAGAATGTGAATTGGCCTTGACAAAAATCTTGCATGGTCTGATCTCTTTTCTTTGTATTTCTTTTGCTACAATAATTTAATAGAAAAAGCCTTGATATTTAGCATCTTGCAACAATGCTTTTTATTCTGCCTGCATCTCCACGTGTGCTGGGATAAATGATACTCTGCTATCTCGGTGAGAGGACGCCAGTGCAGTTTTTTATGCCAATTGTGATAATAGCCTAATTGGTCTAAATGTCAGATTCTGCCAGTAGCTCAGAGGGTAGTGTGGAGACTGGTAAAGACTCAATAACATTAAAATATGTAACTTGCTTTGCCTACACCACAGGTAACTTAGAAACTGTGTTTTCTGTGCTATTATTGTTTCTACATGGTTAAATCCTTGAATGTGTAAGTGTCCACAAAGCCTGACTGTGAGTAATCTTGCCTAATGTTTAGATTTAGCAGAACAGTTAATCAGAAGTCAAAGTTAGCAATACATGTAAGCCTGTAAATGGTTTTCGTAATAAAGGAAAATGTCCTTAAGTGTTTGGTTGCAAACAGATTTCAATTTCAATTTCTGTACAAATAACTGACACACACAGTCATGTGTGGAGTATGACACATTGAAGGTCATGAACTGTTTGAAGCAATAGATGATTCATCTTCTCAGATACCTGATTTTATGAAGTGACACTTTTGGCTCTTCACCAAAATTCAGCTAAACAGATGATTTTCTCTAATGTGTTTTTAAATCCCCTCAGATTTTCACTGACTGCATGGTAAAGTGTTAGAGAACAGCTTAGTTGCAGTGACTGTAGCTGGAATTAAACAACTTGAATTCCAATTCTTCTGGAAAAGTAGTAATTCATTTCTACCAGGAGGGGCTGCTCAGCAACTGTTCCTTGGTTGCAAAACGAGTCCAAGAAAGAAAGCCTAGCTGGGCTCCAGATCTGTGTGTCAGATGCTCACACATACCTCCCATATTTCAGGCAGCTTGTAGGAAAGGCTCCTTCTTGTGTGTGTCTGTGCTCGTGCATACTCTCATCAAGCCTTGAGTGATGCTCTGAAACTTCAGTCATAGGGCAGAGTCTTCCACTCAGTAATAGCAAGGGCTCTGATTTAGGTCTTCATGCCTCTGTGCCTCAGCTTTCATTAATCTAAATAAAAAAGCTCAATAATTAACTAATCTTTTGAAGTATTATTATTCTAATAAATAGTATTTTTAAAAAACCCTTTTCATACCATTAAGGCTCTTCTTACTACACTAACTGAGTGATTTACAGTTTTGGCAGAGAAGAGAAAGTGAGAATTCAAAGCATTACAATACTTCCTAAAAAATCCCATGCTGTTCTCGCTTCACATTGCCCTACCCATGTACCAGAGTTGATCTGAGCAGATGCCCTCACGTATGGGTGGAGTTATGCATCATCTCTGTCTGAGAACTTCTTTAGTAAAGGATTTCTAGCTGTGCTCTTCAAGACAGAATACATTTGTTACTCTTGCAGAATTGTCTTGGATGGTGTCTTCTCGTCTTTGGTGTACGGCCCTGGGCAGCCACGGCAGCTCCCTGTGGTGTGTCTGGGAGCTGGAGTCAGACACTCACCTTCTGGAGGTGAATGGAGGCTGGGAAAGCTGTGCCCCTGCAGGCCATGGGTGTCTGGTCTCTAATCAAGGATGGGGCAAATGGAAGAGAGAGATAATGAACTTTTGTGGAAGAGCTCTTGTGGGAGAGCTAGGCAGGAGGGGAGGTAGGTCAGTGGTGACTTTTGGCCCCTGCTGAACACAGCCTGTGTCACCTGGTGACCTGTGTTCTCCCTCGTGGCACAGAGTGGGGCAGTAGCTCTCTCCACTTTGTCCTACCCTGCTGCAGCTGTACCCAACAAAAACCACTCCTCAGTCTCGCTTGCCTCTGCCACATTCTTGGAGGACTCTCAGGTCTGTGGGCCTGTCCTGGGACCATAGGTTCACATCGAGGGAGACCCTTCCAGTGTCACTGACAGGAGCCCGTGGGAGTGTCTGTGCCCAGACTCTGGAGCAGGGTCCCTCTGTGGGCAGACTGGTCCAGGGGCAGTGATGACAGCCAGCATTGAGGACTACCCTCTTGCCAAAGCTGTAGACAAGTTTTCTGAACGAGCAGGGATTTGGTTCCTGCTTGACAGGTTCCTTGACAGATTTGGTTCCTGCTTTAGTCAGAGGTACTAAAGCATTAGAAGAAAAGGGTAGTTGTAACACCCCAAAGCTCTGTGTATGTGCAGGTTTAGTGGTTGCTGTTTGTCCACACACAACAGGAAGGAATTTGTCTGGCCAAGGTGTTAAACTTATGAACGTGCTCTTGAGAGGAGATGACTTTGATTTACACTGTCAAAGCATAAAAGGTAGAGAAGTGTTGTGTTTCCACATGTCATGAGTTTTAAATGAGACATTTCTGTTCATTCATTCACCGTCTTTAATGAATGCAAACTAGAACACAGAAGTGAAAAAATTCTCTTTGTGTCACCAGGGATCTGGGCCTGCCTGGCTTCAAAACTTCTGAGCAAAAAGTGTGCGTTACTCTCTGGCTGCATAGAAAAATGACGTAGCTTTCATTTTTTTAAACCCATTTTTAGCTACAGTGTCTCTTATGTTTGGGTTTTGTTGTTTAAGGTTTTGGTTTTCTTTTGCCTCAGGGACCTTTTCTTCCCAGGACACCTTGTCTGTAAGACTTTGGTTTACTGCCCTCCATGATCACTCTCACTTGAATCAAGACTAAGCACAAGATACAGAAGTCTAAGCTTTAATTTTTTTATTCTCAGATGTTTCTCACAGAAAATCAATGCTTTGGTTTTGATCTCACACTTTGTAAGTGTGTTAAGGATGACCATCTTCACCTGTCCAAGACCTCTTCTATTACCCTTCAGCTGCAGAGGTGAGGTGAAGGCTGTGTCTACATGACAGCTGTCTTTTTCAACTCCAAATGGTACCTTAAACTCCAAACTACCTATAAAAGCTTCCAGCTTTCTTTAAATGGGTGTCTAGTGCTCAGTTACCATCCATCCAAGAGACTGGGTCAGTGTTCAGTTCAAGGTTTGCAATCCATACAGTGTTGTGTGGATGTGAAAATCAGGCTGGATCCTGGTCCAGAAACATCTCCTGAGCACACCTGATTTGCATGAAAACCAGTCAAATAGCTACCATCATCCTCCACCTCACAGAGATGTGCTCTCCACAGGCTGTTTCACACCATGTAAACTCATGTTTAGTGACCATTTGCAGTTCTGAGTTTTGAACCGATTATTTTAGAATCCTTTGCATGTATTTGCATACCCATTTACATTAGGAGGACTTGTTGGCAAGAGTGAAAATGGAAGGGAAATGCAGTTCATATAGTGTGCTGATAAAGCTTCATGGTGTTTGATTCCAGAGCTCCTGCTTCCTAGTTTATTTGTCCATTCCGTAGACACTGGCAATTCTGAGTTTATAATAGCTATTTCGTCATCAGACATGCTCTGGAATGGTTCTGGGACAGTTCAGACAGGACAGAGCAGTCTCTGCTGCTGTTCTTCCATAGGAGATATGGCAGCTAAGGGCTTGGGAAGCAGGTCAGTGAGTTCTGCATGGTATTAGAAACCATCAGTGTTCAGATCTGTGTTGCCAAGCACTGCTTCCTTGAGTGCTTCTTTGAGTAGAGAGTGCATGGCAAGGAAACAAATGTATTTTTAAAAGCTGCATTGGAATGTTTGAGAGTAACCAAGCAACACAGGTAATATGCATTAAAAATGTAGTACACAAAAGGACAAGGCTGCAATAATTCTTTGACTAACATCTAAGTTACATGATTGATTCTCTGTGTCCTCACAGAGGTGTAAACCATACTGGCCTTGTTGCAGACAAAGGATCTGTGCTGTTGGAGACTCCCTCTGCAGCCTTCAACTTTTCCATGCTCACACCTGGCACTGCCTTTAGTTAGAGATGAGTCTGGAAGAGATCATCCCTTGGAGAAGGCAGTTAATGGGCAGCAGTGCTTTGGAAAAAGCAATTGTTTTTGCAATATTTCACTGTTGCCTGGGGAACCTGTGTTTCTGCCAAAAGAACTTTAAAAATGCCATGGCATTCTGCCCCAGGGTCTTCTAGAACTGAGCAAGGGTGCAAACCACATTCCAGTAAAGTGACTTAAACAAGCTGTTTGCCATCACCTTAGGTCTGTTCCAGTTTTCTTAAATTGGCTGTGCATTATTTACAGCTGAGAAGATAAAGGCAAACAAGATTAAAGCAATTGTATTGGTGAGAGAACAGACCATCCACAATGATAATTTGGCCTTTAGGTTCATTACATCAATGTACATTCACCACAGTCACTGATATTGCTTTGCTGACTAATTGTAGAGGTCTTTGAACTTCTGCTCCTAAAAATCCCATGGAAAATGATGAGTCTTGTCAGTGGACTCACAGAGTCACACAACCCTTGGCATAGCCTAACTTTTGGGTGGATATCTTGTTCCTAAATTCTGCTGGGAGCCTCAGGACAGGACTTTGCAACTGGTGCAGGAGGTCAGGAGCCCACCCAGTGTGGCACGTGTTCAGAGCCCACAGAAAGGGCTCTTCCTACTAGCTCTTGGGTTAGGTGTGGGAAATGTTCATATCTTCTCCTTCAGCTGAGGCTGGAAACCTAAACTAAGTGATGTCAGGAGGTCCCTTCCAACATAAATGATTCTGTGATTTCATAATGTGAACTTTAGTCCTAGGTGCACATTCCTTGGAAGCAATCTGTCTATGGTTAAAGAATATTTATAAAGCAGGATGCTGAGATCTCAGGAGATTACTAACATTACATTTGGCAGTGTTCTTTCTTCATCTTTTATCTGTGAATGGGGGCAAAATACTTTAAAATATTTAAACTAAACAATTTTAAGGATTTGCTTCATACAAAATATGCATTTAGCAAAAGTAATGCAAAACAATTTAGGTTACCACGACATTTTGCATAAGTTTCCTTATGAGCTTCTTCAGGCTTCTTCAGTTTTTTGGAGGCCTTCCCATCTCTCCTTTTGGGCAATAGCCTTTCTGACTGTGTTTCTGCAGGAAGGACATTACTGTTACCTGTTACCATGTGAGCTAAGCATATATCCTTAAAAGTTTTCAGTCCTCCAGCTCCTCTCTCATGCATGCTCATGCACACCGTCTTTCTGCTTCCCTCTGTCCCATTTCTTCAGGATTCAGATGCCCATCTCCTGTAAAAGACAAGGTTTCCGCTCTGGTTCACTGAAGCAGCTCAAACATGGCTGATGAATGACATATATTCCTGTTTTCTGAGGAGCTGACAACATTGTCACTTCACCCCTGGGAAGGCAATAATATCCTCAGCTACTTGGCATCCACTCAACTCATCTTGTTGTTTGAATTTCAGCACCATGTGGCACAAGAATTCACTGGCACAGAGCAATATAATTGACTACTGCATTGGTGGAAAGAAATGGGCATCCTGAGGATCTCCTAAAATTCCCAGGTCTTATGAGGTTGTTTATGGACAGTATGTGATAGGTAGGTCTCTCTCATGACTTTGAAAAGGGCAGGGGTTGTTCAGTGTGTGCCTGTTCAGCGAGCACACCTTGCTTTGAATCACAAGCTTCTGCTCTCCATTTGTGGGCCTAAGTAATAAAGCCAATAGTTTCTGAGAAAGAGAGAGAGAGAGAGAGAGAGAGAGAGAGAGAGAGAGAGAGAGAGAGAGAGAGAGAGAGAGAGAGAGACAGAGACAGAGAGAGAGAGAGAGAGAGAGAGAGAGAGACAGAGAGAGAGACAGAGAGAGACAGACAGAGAGACAGACAGAGACAGAGACAGAGACAGAAAGAGATAGAGGGAGTGTGTGCAGGTGTTTTCTGCCTGGCTAACTTTGGCCTGACTACAGGGTCAAGTCCTTCAGAACAATCACATCAGCCCAAAATAGATTGTAATTAGAAAGGGATTTGCAACAGCTGAGAAGAGAAGAAGTAGGAGTTTTCATCTAATCTTAAAGAGAAATATGAATGTTGTACTTCCCCAACATGCCTATACTGATCCCCAGCAACTGCCTCTGCACTTTAACTCACTATCAGGAAAGCTTCTTTACCTTGTCCTGCAATCCTCCTTTGATGCAAATAAGAGATGGGTGAGCAAGCAGGCCAGAGGACCTCTCAGACAAGGACCATCTAACGAAGCAGGTGACATTGGGAGCTGCCTGATGCTGCAGTGTTTTCCTCTAATAGAGGCCCTCTAGGTGAGCAAAGCAATTTAAGGATTGGAATGGATCAGGGAGATCCAGCTTCATCTGACTGCTCCTGAATCATATTTCTGGTCCCTCTACTTTGCTGTTTAAGTGCAATTCCCCTTCATTGTTCTTTCAGGTGTATTAACTCTAATAGTATATTCTATATATAATCTGTTGGTGATTTCACTGCTGAAATAGGCAGTTCTAGTCATGGTTCCATTAGTGTGGACATAGCTGGGGACCTGGCTTGCCCTGTGGCATTGTCATGTCCCATACTGGTAGCATCTAATCCAAGCTATCAGAGTTGCTGCAGTGACAGCCTGTGTGTTCTGTGATTGATGTGAAGGCGTGCAGAAGAATTCGGAGGAGGCCATGTCAGCATTGCTGCACCCTTTAATTTGGTGACACAGGCTGTGCTGGTGTCTTAGTTTGAAAAGACAGGTATCTGCTGGGGAAGGCAGGAGCCTCCCTTGCAAAACCCCCTCCCTCCGAATTATTATAATTTTGAAATTAAGC
>VXBQ01009685.1:64136-110507 GCA_013400175.1 Phainopepla nitens
CAAAGGAACAAAAGGAATAACACTCAAGCCCCGACCGCTGGGTAGTGCTGGTATTTGGGAGCACTGGGCAGGAGTGGGAGGCATGACACAGCTCACAGAGACTTCCAGCAAGATCATGCCCACGGTGCCAGGGCACACAGTGGGTTTCTAGCTTGTCAGTTCACATAGCGCAAAAATTGGTATGGATCAACACTCCTTGCACAGAGTTCTGCAGCAGTGGTCTAGGCTGCAACACAAGAGACCTGCTGTGATAGCTTTTGAAATTCTGTCTATGTGTTATTTATTGCAGTTATAAATTTGTATAAGTTACAACTGCGATTTTAAAATGTTTAGAGAAATTAGGCATTCATGAAGCTCTATACTGCTTTATATTCACTAGGAGATACTTCTTTTTTTTTTTCCTCCTCTCAGAGAAGGCCATCTCATGGGGTGGTCTGAATCCTAGATGAAGGGCAGCCTGAATCCTAGATGAGATTATCATGAAAATATTATGTTCAAATGTGGATGAAGCACTGTAAATATCATTAGTCTTTCAGGAACACATTGGCAGACAGCACAATAAGCTGTATAGAGCAGCAAGCAGAATGTGCAACACGGTTTTTTCTTGGGACTGAAGAGATGCATTTCAACAAAAGCCCCTAATACCTGTCAATATTTCAAAGGCTGAGGCTGACAGCTGCTAGTAAAACTATGCTGCAGGTCCTTTAGGACACAACACAGCACTGTGTATGCAGCTTGCCACTGTTTATGCTGGTCTGTAGGGGAGGTCTTTTCCAGTTTGGTAAGTGCTGCTGCAAAAAAACAGACTTAAACTCTGAATTAATTTCCATGTATGTAAACTGAGTGGAGACACAGCAATTGCTTCAAAGAGGTCAGGTGGAAGAAACCCAGATAGGTTCCAGGAGTGTCCAGCTGAACCAGAGAGGCAGAGCAGTTTTAGGGGCTGCTGTGAATACAGCAAAGCAAAAGAGCCACCTTTTCTTCTTTCCCATATTATTCCTTCCCCCACTTCCCCAACATTTCTCTCACATGCCAGTCTGAACAAAGTGACTTGACTGTTCCTGTGGAAGGGTTCTCCTGTCAAAAGAGGCTCTGCTTACTGGGTCTGAAAGTATCCTGGCTGAATGGAAGAGAAGGGAAAGTAGGTGCTTTGGATGGTTGTCCACACCAAAAATCAGCATCTGAAACTGCCAGCAGCGAGATTAAAGAGTTAATTATTCTTCAGTATGCTGCAATATATACCACCTACTGCATAATTCCAAACAATGAGCATTTGAAACACATAAAGCAGGTTCATTCTCTAGATATTTGGTAAGGAAAAAAAGTGGCTGTATTTTTCGAATAAAATGCTTGTCTAGAAACAGTTCACCAACTCTAATCAAACCCATCTATCTTCATATAACTCAGTGTCAGACAGTAATTACAGTCAGTTATGTTAGCAGACACTAAAAACAAATTTGCTGAAAGGGAAATTTAGGGTATTTATTGAAGTGCATATGTGGAGGGAGGAAGAGCTAATGCTCTAGAATATTGCAAATGGTAAATTGATGGGTTTTAGACCTCATGAATTAGAAAATATTTGCCTTACAGAGTGCTGTAGCTTCTCCTCATTTTCCTGTACAAGTAGAAATGGATTATTAAACACTAAGTTTGTTAGTTCCATATGTACACAAAAATACAGAATTTATTCACAGCAAAATAATGCAAATAACACTGACAAGACAAATGGCAGAAAGCAACCAAATGCAGCAGCCTCCACTGTCTGCCCTTCCTTTACCTTCCTTACATCAGGTGGAGTAGTCCATTTGCCTTCCACCGACACCCCTGCCCTCACAATCAAGTTATGAGATATTTAACTTTCCCTTCCACGACACAAACACTTTTTTCCAAACATTGAACTGTCTTGCTGCCCTTGCAATGACTTTAGCACTAATATTCATTACCCTAATTTGGGCTAAGAGTATCAGAGCTGTTGAGTCTTTCTCCTCATTCCTCATGAGAATGTTCACAGAACTATGTGTGTCTCAGTTCAGAGAACTGAGTGTGTCTTGCTGTCTTGTTTACACCTGAAAGGTGTACAAAACACATCACTTCATATAGCAATAGCCTTGGACAAACAAAGGGATTTCCCTAATAGCCTGTGTGAAAAAAAATTATTTTGGACATCTAGGAAGATATTGCTGGTGATTCCTAAAAGGAAGATGGCTTGACTTGTCCATTACATGTGTCTTGTGCTGTTGGCTCCTGTCTCCCAGTCCTCTGCCCTCAGGGTAGTCCCTTACAACAGAGTTGCAGGGGCTTTCCTGCTCTGGACCAGCCTGTTCGAGATACAACAGGTTCATGGAGAGATGCTGTGGGGCCCTGCTGGAGGACATCATCTGCCATTATCTACTGATTTCCACTGGTGACCAGGGACTCCAGACAAGCCTCCCACAACACAAGGGGATGCAATATTGCCCAGTGCATCAGAAAACAACATATTGAACTGAAGAGGGAAGTGTTTCACTGAAATCAGGACACAGGTTAACTCCACTGGAATTAGTCTGAGGAGCTAGAATTTGACAAAAATTCTGATGAAGGATCCAGTGCCTGAAGGGAGTTGTATTTTACATCCGTATTCCAAAACTCTGGGACAGTATCCCAAAATAACTCTTCCAGACCCTTCACACCTCATCTGAATAAACAGGATGGGTTGTGTAGAATGCCTGGAAGTGAAGCAGAGCAGGGGCAGGAAGAACAATGCAAGTCTAACATCACACATCTAATTTTATTCTGCTGAAACTGTGCCCTTGTTTTACATCTTTTCTCCATGGACTACTCCTTTTAACATGATCCCTCAGTGGTGTTTTGTGCAGTTTCTCAGGGACATCAAGTGCTGTTTAGAGGACTTCTTAGGCTTTGGACAACGTGCAGTGTACTTCTAGGATATTTGAATTTTGGCAGAGCATTAAAAATGGAATAAAAATAATTCTAACAAAGCTCATTTTTGTCCTGCTGTTCCAAGTAAATGATTATTCTCATAGTAAAATGTATGAATACTTCTTTTATAGAAAATATTTTACTAGCAAATACAAACATATACCTCTACGTAGAACATAGGTAGGAAAAGAATAGTGATGCAGCCACCTCTGAGGGTGCAACAACCAGCAAGACAGGTATTGTGGAAAAATTTTGGGCAAATGTTCCACATTTAAAGTAAGTGCCATACACTCAGACAGTGGTGGAATACCTTTTATTGCCATGATGAAACACCTGGTAATCTCTGCTGTTACAGTATCTGACGTCCGACAATGCCCTCAGGCACCTGGTGTGATTCTTGGGGTGTCCGGCACCAGTCAGAGTTGGACTCCATGATCCTGGGTTCCTTCCAACATTCTATGATTCTCTGATCACATGCTTAGTTTATTTTGAGGTGTCACAAGAGATCAAGCCATCTGTGAAATTTGGAAGCCTCATTATATTGGTGGTTACCTGACACATATTGATGGCAGTGGTCCTGCTATGTTTAGGGCAGATCACAGCAGCCTCAAAACAAAATTACCTTTTTGACTGCACTCTTTGGTCAGGGGCTCACCTCTGGGGTAACTATTGGCACGTTTAGGAGCAAACCCAGATCTGCACACAGAGCTTAGAGAAGCCTACAAGGCTGTAATCAGACCCCCATCTACGCCATCTGCTGATTTAAAAAAAAAAGCTATAGAAGGGGGGAGAGCTGAAACTGTCTCTCAGAAACCCCCCCTTGTGCCTTAGTCGTTGGAATACTTTTGACCACAATCTTGCTGCTGAAAGCCAGCCCTCAAGGGCAGCTGAGGAGTGCTAATACAGCTGCTGCAGAAAGCCAAAGGGCTGAGTAGGTATAGCTGGCACCAGAGCTGGTGCACTGTGGTTTTAGGGAACTTAGATACTGGATGTGCAATTGGTAGTTAGACCACTGTCCTCCCTCCTTGGGCTACCAAGTGTGTGTATCGGCCTAAGAAAGATAACAAGTCTTGGTTTGAACAGGACCATGCGTGAATGAAAGTGTGTCTTTAATGCTTCACTGAGCACCTGAATGCTGCTTTTGATCTGCAGTGACAATTTGGCAAGGAATTGCCTTGAAGTTCAGGATGTATGAAGTCTCAGTAGTCTGCACACCTAGGAGTTCTTTTAGAAAATAAATACTTTTTCTTTTCTGGAACTGGCTTCTATTAAGTATTTTCCCACTAGCTTGGATTTGGAGCTCTTCCTCCTTCATGATCCAGTCATGAAGAGCATACCAGGGCTGGCTGTAGGGATTTTAATACCATTGAGAAATGGAATATTCCTCACTTTCCATATACCTGCAAGTCAGTTTGCTGCATTAATCTTCTGCCATCATTAGTTCCCTGTTCTCTTAACCGGGCAATGATAACTATTTCCATGATATCCTGATAGTGATGGTTTATTATTTAACAGCTCTGCAGTTGTTGCCAAATGAAGCAGAGCATTTCTTTTCTCCCACACCATGGGAAGAAGAAAGTTTGCTGGCAGTTTTTGGAAAGCTGTAAACTGTATTTAGCTGACCCAGTGGTGCTTTGCAGCCCTTCACATCCAAAAATCTGAGGCAAGGAAGGAGACAAAACTTGCTAGACCTCATAGTACCTTCTTACAAAGAATTTTGGCTATTTTAGCAGATTACTGCTTATCTGCAATACATGTCTGCCTTAGACAGAAGGATATTTGTAGAGTGTTAAGCCCCATCAGATGTACTGTCATCCATTCTCTGACAAGCACTTGCCACGTCAGAGACATTCAATGTTCTGGCTGTGGGTGATTTGCCTTATGAATTACTGGCATCCATGCTGGGGAGCTGGAATGCAACCAGCAGATAAGAGTTGAGTAATGCTGGCAAGAGGCCTTGCTCAGGGGCTCAGCGCTTCCTCTGATTCATAAGAGACTGACTAAAGTTTTGCAGCCTAATATTTAAAGTTTCTTGGGTTTCTCATTTTTGAAAATGTTTTAGCTACTTTTTAATTTGTTAAATATAGTGTCTTACCTTTATTTTCTAAATTTGCTTATCTTTTTAAAATCTGAGCTTACCAAGTGTCTCACTTTATCACTGGAGGCTGAACTTTCTCATCATGATTTGTCTTGGGCAAATCCTCATCACCCCCAATAACTTCTACAGTGTGCACCAGCAATTTTGTCACATGAAAAATTTTTTATCAGAAGCTTAATAGCTAAAGAGCATAACAGAAAAAAAATTAGACAAACAGAGACTATTGCTTATTATGCTAACTATAAGATGGTGTAATTTCTTTGTCTCTGAAAAAATTATAATAACTTCATTATGATATAATGATCAGGACTCAGGGTCACTATCCCTGTTCAGGACTAGCCCTTTGTCTAGTACAAATATGTACAGCTTTCAATTACTATTATGTACATTAGGTGAGGTTTTGACCTCTAACCTGTTATTCACAGCACAGTTCTGTCACTCACGTAAGGAATGCTTGGGGCAATAAATATTTCTACTTATCCTCCTTCCAGTGCTGAGGAGCATTTCTCATTCAAAGATACTCCAGAGCTACATAGCACATACATTTATCCGTACACCAAAAATGGGACAATTTAAAAAGTTTTTTGCAGTTTATCTATTGAGTTAGTCTTGTGTGATGGATGTGAGATTTATTCCAGCTCTTCCTGTGGGAAATGGTGGCAGCTGGTTTCATTCCTAATGCATGCCTGGAGATTTTCTGTGCAGGAGCTGAAAGGCAAATGTGAACTTTTCGATGTGTGAATTACTTCCCAGAGGAGAACATCTCTTCCAGCTGTAGCTGTACATTGGAGTGATAATGGAAAATAAGCCTCAGCTCCTGAAAGTTGCAGTGAAGATTTTGCTGGAACAAACCTGAAGCGCACAATGTTAAGACGGCAGCAGAGGGCTTTCTAGTGCAGTCGCTTCATGTTTTCTTCCTAATGTATTTTTTCCTGTAGAATGCACTGCAACCAGCCACACATATTCATAAAAATAGGAAGTTTTGAACCCATGGATTCCTTATACTGTATTGTGTCATTTAATAACTCTCCTTGAGCAGTGCTTGGTAGCACAAGGGACTTATTGAGTTTGTGGCAACAGCGTGGCCAAAGTAGGATATGTGCACAAAGTTTTCCTGCCAGAAGTTGAGGAGAACTGCTAAATAAGGCTTCTTCCCTCTTACTATTCACACAAGGTAGCATGATGTAGCTTTGGTTTAATCCCAGCAGGCAACTAGACACCTTACTGACAGTGTGAGGGGAGGAGAATCAGGAAAGAAAAGACAAAATTCATGGATTGAGATAATAACAGTGATAATTGAAGCAAGGTAAAATATAACATAAATGATAATTACAACAACAATAGTAACAGTAATGAAAAGGGGAGAGATAGAGAAATAAACCCCAAGAAAAACAAATGATGCACAATGAATTGCTCACAACTCGTTGATCGATGCCCAGCCTGTCTCCTGGCTGCAATCAATTTGATATCAATATTATTCTAGAAGATAAACACAGAGCTGTGCCAGCTGCTAAGAGGAAAACTAACTCTATCCCAGCCAAAATCAGGACAGATGCGTTGCTGCCCATGGATGGAGCCTGAGAGGGAGANAAAAGGGGAGAGATAGAGAAATAAACCCCAAGAAAAACAAATGATGCACAATGAATTGCTCACAACTCGTTGACTGATGCCCAACCTGTCTCCTGGCTGCAATCAATTTGATATCAATATTATTCTAGAAGATAAACACAGAGCTGTGCCAGCTGCTAAGAGGAAAACTAACTCTATCCCAGCCAAAATCAGGACAGATGCGTTGCTGCCCATGGATGGAGCCTGAGAGGGAGATGGATCTGTTCAAGCCATGCTTACAAACCAAGCTGAAACTCAAGAAAGGGCTTTGCTAACATTTTCTCTCACTCACCACAGCGGGTATTTGTGGTGCAGTGTCCTCTGGAGAACTCAAATAGGACATGGCAATTGCGACCAAATGGGTCCATGGCCATTCTCCACCAGGGATAAACATACTAGTTGCAAGGGCTTCCTGTGGTATGGGGCTGAGGAAAGAAGGGGCAAGTTCCTCATCTAGCCCACTAGGCTGGGAAAGATACCCAGGATTTTACTCTGAGTCATGTGTGAAATAAAAGCCTTGGCAATGAACAGCAACTACTGAAGTCTTGAAGGAAAAAATAGCTAAAATACTAAAATAAACTGTCTTATTCAGATGGATTTGTTTTGCATGAGAGTTTCAAATTCTCTCATGAAAAAGAACAAACAAACCCAAGCCAAACTGCATGGTCCAGTCCCAGGATGATGTTCCATCTGTTCTTTGAGCTGCCAGAGGAGAATTTCTTTTGAAACCCCAGTTTTTCACTTCATCTGCCCTCCTGACAGACCCAAAGCCCTACCCTGCTCTTCTGTGATGCAGGTGTTTTGACAAATCCTTTCCAGTGACCAAAAGGGATGTCTGCTCTTTGTTAGGAGTCCTAGTATGCTACGAGGAAAGGAGAATGTTTCTACGTTTTTGTTGATGACAATATTCCTCTTATCTTCTCTTATTTTACAGTGTCTTCTAATCTTTTCAGTTATGATCAAATGTGATTATTAGACTAATTTTCTTCTAGATAATCTTACTGAAATAAATTTTTCAGTTTAATTATATGTTGTCTCAAAGATTTCTTAGTGCAATTTTCAGTATGTGCGTTATCAATACCATTCTTTTTATTTAATATGCAGGATGGATGATTTAATTTCTTGAGGGTATTGTTTGGTTTACGTAAGTGTGTTTCTCTCCTACATAAGGCAGGATGACAAAAGGCTAAATCAGAAGTGGATAAATTGCAATGTTGGAAATTCAAAGCTTAGTCATAAGACCATAAGAGCAGGTTATAACTCATACCCTGAAGGAGACCACACTAAGATTCCAGGGACAGTCTTAGGTCAAATATTTCCTGGGCCTTGGATTTTTGATTTGCTAAGCTCAAATTTCTTTAACTTCTTTTAATGTTTTCAATCCTGAGCGGATTTTTTTAAGGGAATGCAATATTCCAAGTCTCATCCTGAGATATCTACTGCTTCTTCCCTTTTTTAACACTTTGCTCTGACCTAGGTTCCAACTCTGTTTCAGTTCATTGTCAAAGTCATTTCCCTTTCACATGCTCATTGTTGTCCTCTGGTCCAGCCAGTCCCTGTCTCCTCCTCCCTTAATGTTTTCTTTTGGTCACTGTCACTCCCTGCTCGTCCCCACACTCTGGCACTGGGTAGATGCTGACAGAGACACTGGTGGATTATTTCTTCTCTCTCCTCAGCCTTTTCTTCTGTTTCTTGACTCCCAGTCTCCAATCAGATATTTCTCTCTTCTCCATTAAACTCCACCCATTTCCCCAGTATGGCTTTGGTCCTGCCACCTTGGTGCAACTTTTGTCACTTGTTCCTGTCCTGTTGCTGGGAGGGCACCAAGAACTCACTGGAACAATGAACAATCAGTTTCTTTGCACCTATCACCCTTGACCCATGGGCAGTGAAGTGGGTCCTGTTGTTCTGTGACCAGGTCTCCTGTGAAGTTCTGTTGCAGGAAACTGTGGAGGTGTAAGCATGTTTGTGAGGATTTGACTGCTGAAAGCTGCAGTACATCTGACCTGTGAGCAAAGTGCTTTTTTCCCATCCAAGAGTCAACATTTTTACTTGGTGTGGTATGATTTGACAGGGATGACAAACAGCTCTCTTCCCAGGAAGATGACTACTGGCAGGTTAGAAATCCGTGTGGCTATGGACCTCTGAAAATGCCTATGTTATTATTTTTAGTGATCAATATCTTTTCTTCAGTTTTCAGTTTTAGAAATTGATCAGCTGGGTTTGGTGGTATTTTTGTTATTGTTGTTGTTACAGGTGAAGTTTCTCTCATATGAGAATTGTCTGTATTTACTATTAGAGTTTTTAATATTGAAATGGCTTGTCAAAATGTTTTGATATTAAAAATGTAAGTCCAGGCTATATTATTTTTTGAGGTGGGTTTCAGTGAGTCCTAAATGTCACTTTATTACACCAGCGCTAGGAGCCCTGTATGATAAACTAAGACCAGGCTGGGCATTAAGCAAGGCCTGAACAGATAATAGTCCTTGTCCTAGAGAAATTAATAGTAAAATATGAATTCAATAGAGACAGATGAGAACAGGTTAAATTACTGCAATTTGACTTGCAAGCTCTTAAGGTGCTTGAATTAGTTTTGCAGCAGAGAAGTTTTTTAATGATTAATGCTTGCGAATGTTTATCAGGAGTGTGGGAAGTAACGTGAGAGAAGGTAAAAATTATGTTTATTCAAAAGAGCAACCCATGGGCAGTGGAGTCTGGCAGTATTGGTTTGCTGGCTGCCAGAGCTGACATTTCAGTACTGATTGAGAGGTGATTGGTGAAGAACCCTGAAAGGGCAAACAAGGAAACTTTATTTATTGACTACAAGAGAGGGAATCAGTGGAGGGGTACACACTCCCTTGTGCTGGTACAGAACCAACCATTTTGATATTTTCCCCAACAACTGCTGTCTAAAATGGGCTCTGAGGGTCCATTGCTGCCATACTGGGTTCTCTCCAAGGCAGCCTGTCACTCACTGGCTTCACCAGGAGATTTATTAGTACTTATCCTGAGATTTCCTAGCTGCAATTCAAGTTCATTCTCTATTTCCATATACAGCTTCAAGGCAGAAACAATATGGAACTCCTGGGTCAGGTTTGTTGAGATTTAACCCCAGCCAGCAGCCAAGCCCCATGCAGCCACTTGCTCATTCCCCCCCAGAGGGATCTGGGAAAGAATCACAAGAGTCAAAGCTGGAAAACTGATGTGTTGAGACAAAGACAATTTAATGGGGAAAACAAAGCCACACACATTAACAAAGCAAAATAAGGAATAAATTCACTGTTTCCCATGGACAGGCAGGTGTTCAGCCTCCAGGAGAGCAGGGCACCATCACGTATAACAGATACTTGGAAAGACAAATGCCATCACTCCAAATGTCCCCTCCTTCTTCCTTCTTCCTCCTTCTTCCTTTTGCTTCCTTCTTCTATATACTGAGCATGATGTCATATGGTCTGGAATATCCCTTCAGTCAGTTTGGGTCACCTATCCTGGCTGTATCTCCTTCCAACTTCCAAGTCTTCTCTCCAGTGTGGCAGCATGGAAAGCAGAAAAGGTCTTGGTTCTGTGTAAAGCCCACTCAACAATAACAAAAACATCCCTTTATTATTAACCCTGTGTTCAGCACAAATCCAAAACACAACTTCATATCAGCCACTGCACATTCCATCACTTATTCCATACCATTTTCATCATGCCCAGGTCTCACACTATTCAATACAATTTCATTAACCACCACCCTTCTTCCTATCCTTTGACATAATATGCAGAAGTAATTTCTTTAGTCAATGGACCACCCCTAGAAAACACTCATAAACTGTCCACAAATGTTTACAAAACATCCTTTGAGTTCATTTAGTCCATGTCTTCAGGCTCCATCTGTTCTGGTGGTCACTCAGGACAGGAGTGGTGTTGTGCTTCTTGGAGTTACTGGGCACCAAAGCCAGCTCAGGCTTGGTCACTGATGCACTTAAACTTCTCCTTGTAAGGCCTCTCCTCCACTGGTAGGGGTGGGTTCTACTGTACCAATTCCTGTAACATGCAACTCAAATCAACAGCTTACAATAATTTAAAGGCACATCCATTACAATCCCCACCCTTGGCCCTTTTTGGACCAGGTTATCTGGTTTAACATTGCGGTGAACTCCTCCTCTTGTTCCCAACCTTGCTGCAAAAAGGGGTTCTCCCCTGAAGTCCACCATTAATATAGTCTACATCATTGTCCTCCTCCACGGGCTGCAGGGGCACACTGCTTCACCATGGTCCTCGCCATGGGCTGGAAGGGAATCTCTGCTTTCCCTGCTCCAGGGGAGTTCCCACCCACAGGAGACAGTCCTCCTTGAACTCCAGTGTGAGTCCTTCTCAAGGGCTGCAGTTTTTCCACGAACTGCTTCAGTGTGGGTTCCCCATGAGGTCACAGGTCCTGCCACAAAACCTGCTCCAGCAGAGGCTTCTCACAGGGTCATGCCACATTCTCCTTCAGGCATCCACCTGCTCCAGCCTGGGATCCTCCAAGGGCTGCAGGTGAATCTCTGCTCCATCATGGGCTCACCCACATCCCTTCAACTCAAGATCACAGTGGCATTCCAGCCAGTCCAGTACAGCAGCACAGGAGCAGCAGCAATGCCCTGGCCACCTGCCAGCCCAGAGCATCACCACGGCTGTCACCGGAACCTTCCTGGGCACAGCTCAGTGAGGTGAGTGCAGCACAGCACCACAGCAAAAAGAGGCCTCTAACGAGCACCAGACTCTAATACACAGTCAGAAATGCATATATTTACAGATATTCATACTGGAGAGTAAATCCAGTCATTTGCAAGACCCTGTTAAGTGGTTCAAAGCAGTATTTAAACTACAGATGTTTTTCCTGACAGTTGAGCATGTGTCAAACAAGCAGCACTTTCATGAAAGCATTTGTCACTTGCTCATGGATGTAAACAGGAGATTTTCCATTAAATTCAGATTTCATACTGATTTTCAAGCTATTATGTCATAGGTTAAATATGCCACCACACTCAAGAAGTATTTTTCCATTTATTTGTGTAAATTGCATAACATGGACAAGTGTTAGTCAGATGAGAGAAGATATTTTTCCCTTTAAAGGTACTCATCTGTAGTGGGAAAATGGAACTTCTGTTTCTGCACTTTTTTCATGATTTCAGCCTTTCCTTGCCTTGTCTTGCTTTTCCCAAAAGATATCTCTGCTTGGAAGTGTTTTGAATTAAAGATTCAGATGGGGATGTATTAAATAGATGCAGTGTTCAACGGTTTACAATAGATGGGAAGTAGGAATTTGATTTCAGATGAGTCAGGAGACTTCACATGCTGTTGTTATCACTGGTGTTTAAGCTTGATATTTATTTTAAAAACATCTGTCCATCTGATCCCTTAATCCACCCTTAATTCTTAAACCATCATTGCAGGAAGATAGACTTTTAAATCTTCAAAAGGCTTCCACTGTTCTAATTCAAAAAGTTTGAAAGAACCATTAAAAATTAACACTAATCTTATTGCAATGAAGTAGAATAGACAAATTTCTATAATCAAATAAGAGATTAATTACATATTCATTATGGAAACACTAAAAAGAACCGCAGAAAATGCAGTGCTGTTACCGAGAGTACAAGACTGAACAGGCTTTACAATGAGTAGTTAAATTAATTGTTATACAAATGATGTGTCTGGATGCTCCCTTCTGCACCAACACCTTTCTGGCTGAAGAGGCTGCACTATCTTCTTCAATGTCTGTACATGCACATAATTTGGGAGTTATGGAAACAGGTATCAGTTGCCATACATCTACTCTGCCATTGTGGCTGTGATTGAAAAGAAGTTTTCTTCTGCTACCAGAGTTTGTGTTCTGGTAGTAGATTTTTAATCACAGAACTATATATTTGCTCTTCCCCAGAGAAATAGGGGGAAAGAGACAAAATATAAAAAATAAATAAAAGAAAGAACAAAACTATGAAGTAAAATATAAATATGTATCTAAAATTATAAATACGTATCTAAGGATTTGCCTCAAAATAACACAGTATCAGTGGCCATCATAGATATATTCACATATAAAAAATAAAAAGAATCTTTACAGTACTTGATGAGCAGTTTTGTAATACTTTACTGGATCAGCAAAAGTCAGGTTTTGAGGAGGCTACTGTGTTACCCTGCTTTTTTTACAATTTATATACACTTTCTTTGTGTAACATCATTTTGTACAATAGTTATGCACTGCATATAATTAAAGTCCACAAAAAAATTAAAATTCTCTATATCTTATTGTGAAAATGCAAACCACTTAAAATATTGTCCAAAATAACCAAAGTTATTCTATATCTGCTTAAATGCATTTGTCAGCCGAAGATTAAGCTCATATTTGCTCTGTAATACCTGTTGTGATTTCATGAATAGTGTTATAGGAAGTATAATAGCTGTCATCACAGATACAATGCAGCAAAATATTCAGCTGGCTTATGGCTTTCTGCAAAGAAACCAGATTTCTTGTATTTTGTCAAAAAGTTTTTGTTTTAAGCCACTGCTAATAGGTAAGGCAAGTTAGATCATTTGGTATAAAGTTCTGGTATCACATATTATGCATGTGGATGAATTACACAGAAGTAGAAAAGCAAACCTGAGGAAAAATAAGCAATCAATCGAGTGATTTACTTTAATAGATAATTAGCTTGGGCTGGGAAGGCCGGATGAGAACATTTCCTATTAATTTTTAATGTCATTTGCAGTGGCATAAAATAAGTTGTAATATTGAAATGGAGATGGAACTGAGAACCATTATGTTAAACTACTCTTGACTGGAAACATGTTGAAATTTGAAGACATTTCTTTGAAAGACACCCATCTCAAAGGAAATCCACAGGGAACAAACTGTGAAAAAACTTCTAAAGCCTTTTGCCTGAAGTATTTCCCAACAAAGACATAAATCACGGGGTTAATACAGCTGTTGGTGGTAGCCAGCATATAAGCAAACTGCTCCCCAAAGTTGATCAGTTCCCCCCAGAAGCAGCCTTTTATCACTTCTGTACGGTATAATACATCAAGGAACACAAAAAAATGGTGAGGAGTCCAGCAGAAAAGAAACATCAGTACCACAGTGAAGATCAGCCTGGTTGCCTTTGTGCCTCTGTGCCTCTTACAACCCTTTGCTCTGAGCACTCTTCGTTCTCTTGCTGTTTTCTGTAGGGACCTAATGGTGGAGAAATTGAGGAAGATGATTGCTGTGGATGGCAGCAGAAACCCCACCACGTTGCGTACCAGGCTTTCAGCATTTTCCCACGACGATGATGGGCTGGGGAAGTCCAAAGTGCACGCCGAAATATTCCACTGGGGGAAGTCTTTCACAGTCCGGAACATGAAAGCTGGGATGCTGAGAAGGATGCAGAAGAACCAGATGAGCACGCAGATCCCTTTGGTCATAGTTTTGCTCCATATCTCTCTGTGGTTCAAGGTATGGACAAAGGTCAAGTAGCGATCCACGCTGACGGCCACGAGCAGGTAGATGCTGGTGTACATGTTCAAGGTGATGGAGGCGCTGATGCTGCGGCACAGGAAACTGCCGAACGGCCAGTTAAACTCGTTATTGATGTTGTCTGCCCAGAAAGGGAGGCACATGAGGAAGATAAGATCAGCAACAGCTAGGTTCATTAGGTAGATTTCAGCAATCTTCAGGGATCCCTTGTGCAGTGAGTAAATGAAGAGAACAAACACATTTCCAAGCATACCAACAACACAGACAGTGTTGATGTACTTGGGTACTATATAGTACACGATGTCCCACCACTCATTCAGTTCTGGGCAAACAGTTGAGTTGCTCTGATTTTCACTCTGGTTTGAGGAGGGAATATTCAGTAGAGGAATTTCAGTCATTTTTCAAAAAATTCAGAAGTGAACAGGAGACGTCTTTGAAATGAGAGGAAATGACTGCAAAAAAGAAGCATAAAAGTTGCCTCCCATGAGTGGTGTAACAAACATTTAATTGCTGCAAATTCTTTATTAGTTCTTACCGATTATTACAAGCTAGGTCAATCTGTACTTGATATGTGCAGCAGTGGGAAATGTTCCCAGTATTAGCAAGGATAGAACTTCCTCCACATCCCATGAAGTTTCCTCTCCTTGCTTCAATTGTTTAAAGGCACAGAGGAAGCAAAGTGATAAATCAGTGTAAGTAGTTCTGTACATCTCCTCCAGACTGATGACAGACACAGATAGGGGAGAATTCCATCTCCCTGAGAGTAGTGGGAGTCATGCTGGTGACAAAAAGCCAGCTTTGCATCCTTTCCTGGCTCTTCTCTTTCTCTTATTTACCATGCCATGTACCGTGTTACATACTATATTATATTCTGTTGAAGCAAGATCATGCCTGCTTCCCTGAACTGGGAAAGCTGCTCACTCTCTGTATGCACCACTTGCTGCCTGAACTTTGCATTCTTTTGTTCCTTCTCAGTTCCTCCCACCCTGAACTTTGGGTTCAAAATTGTTATTAGATTAGACAGCTTATTGCCTTCAAATGTCAGCAGTTGGAATAATAAAACATAGACTCATCTAAAATATTACACTAAAAATCATGCCTGGAGGGAAGGCCTCTGCAGCTCTAAATTTACAGCTCTCTTCTCCAGTTCAAAAATTTCATTTGTGTTCAACTGGAGAGAGGCTGTCCCAGGCTCCAAAGTATTTAGTCTATCACAGCATTGGCAATACCTTTATTTCTTTCTGATAACTCCATGTGAGATTGTGCAGGAGTAAGAACATGGGCCAAACTTTATCCTCCCATGAAAATCCACTGGACTTTCTGTCAGAGATCCACTGTCAGAGCTGCCTCCTTCATCCTTCTTGTGCTGCCATGCTTGATGATAGTGCCTGGATCCCTGGATCCTGGTTTTTACAGGCATTTGATCTCAGGACATTATGGTAGGCAAGTTATTATTGAGCCTGTTCTGCCATCTGCCATTTCAGTATTTCATGTGCAAGTGAAGCATGTGAATCATAAAAAGGAACATATTTGAAAAAATCAATATTTTGCAATCAATCATTCTAAATGTTGATTTTCTGCTGCAGCTTTTTAACTCTGCTCTTTCAGCTTCTGTATTTTACACCTAGGAGACAGCTAATAGTGGAATCTCTGCAGAGAGAATTTAGGACCATCATTCATCTCTTTTACATATATGTACAGCCTCAGTGATGTCTGTATATGAGCACCTTGCAATCCTTATTTTTGGGATGCCTCTAGGAACAAGTTAAGTATTAATATTACACATCAGGTTATCTGGTACTAATGCACAGAACATTTTTTATCACAGCTGAATTAGGTGAGCAGCAAAGTTGTATCTGAGTTCATAAACTCACTCAAGCTGGCAGCCTTGACAGGGAACTGAGCTACAATTCAGGTTAGCACAGCTCCCTGGATTTACCTTACAACAGTCTGAATGCTACCTAGTTCATAGACCTCTCGTGCAAACTAAGATAACTTGAGAGGATCTAAAACTACATATAAATGTAGTAAAATAAATAACACATAAAATACATATAGCAAAGAAATGGCTGATTGGCATGAAAGCGGCTCTTTGTGAGACAGTAAAAATCTGCTATTATAGCAGGAGGATGGCTAAGGCATGGGAGAGCAATGGCAGAAAATATGTAATTTTATGTTTCAAAAATAATTTAGAAGAATATAATAACAGTTAAACCTAAACAGAATTATTTATTTTACTAAATATAGAATAAAAAGAAATGCTTATTGTCCTTGCTTGCCCTTTTCCTCATGAGTTCTTGCTATCAGCTTATGCCAGTCACTCTGCACCCTTCAGACATCATCTCTCAGCTGGAGCTGCAAATTCATTCATGGTGGGCTCAGCTAAAAACACCAGGAAGTTTTATTTTTCATTGCAAATTAGATTTTATTCACAGCTAAATCCGAATTCTTGTTCAGCTAGCAATGGTACATGAAGATTCTGCAGAGCTTTTCACTGCAAAATTTTCCTCAGAGTCTACTAATAAGTGTCTGAGCACTACCACAGGGCACAAGCCTTTTATAAATTAAGAGTTTTCCAAATGTTCTCTTGACAGAAAATGTGCTTTATTTTCCGTAATTTCAGTAAATATTTTGAAGTATTTAGTGCTAATGGACAATTAGCCACATGAATTGTTTTCAATTTCTTTCCTTAACATATTCCACTCATCTTTTATACAAATAATGACAAATTTTTCTTACTTTGAACTGTTTTCTGATGAATTTCCATGCACAGTGCATCTATCACCCTTTTTACTATTAATACTCATTAGCCAGTTAGAACAATTAGGCAAAATGAATCACGGCGTTACACATAAACTAATACTGACCTTCAGAATTACTTTCATGGTGAAAAAGAAAGGGAAAGTCTTACTAGACTGCACAGATTGGAACTGAGAACACAAAAGATTATTTTTTAGATAAAATACAGAAATTATTTTAATAAAGATAATACATTTTAAAAGATAGGCATACCTACTCCTTGTCCTTCCTAGCAATCCCGGCAAAGTTTCAAACTTGGAAACAGTTGATAAACAGCAGTACAGAGGTTGCTGAGAGAATTCAAAGATGCATCCTGAGGCACAACTGAGTGACTGAGGGCTGTCCTGACTGTTTTGCTGGCTATACACCATGGGTGTGATGTTACATTTTGGAAGAAAGCCCCAGGATTTTTTTTTTTTTAACCTTCCCAAATGTCAGCTGTAGTAATTTTCAAGACGTGAAATATTTCATTCTCATTGTGAAATAATACAAGCCATATGTCATGACTCTTGTCATCCTTCGACCGCTAATTAAAGCTCCCAAATTGTCCTTGGCAATTAAAAGTTCCATTGTGCGAACGTCTGTAAAAATAATAACTTCATTAACAGCTCTGAATTGCCTTCTTTGTGCCAATGCACACAGGGAGAAACTTAGAATTATTTTTGTTGTGTTGGGAGCTCCTTTCCCTGCTAGACATGAGGGGAAACTATGCTAAGGACCTGAGGGTAAAGCAGTACAGATAGGTGGGAATGGCTGCTGAAACATGAACCTTGCTAAAACCCATTTCCACTCTTTTGGAAAAGCACTGTTTTTTGCACCCCACTATAGGTGTCCAGGGCATGGATCTCTGTGAATGTAACATCTCAGTGATATTCATAATGACTGCTGTATTTTCTCAGGCTTGCACTCAAATAAGCTTCTTATTTTTCTGACTACTTTCTGGGACCAAGTAGTCTGAGAGTAGTTGTTTATAAATTATTTTTACCTTTTTCATTCTGATTGCCCAGAGATTAGAGCAATATTTTAAAAAGATAATATCTTGCATCTCAGACTTTACATGCAAATCTGTTTTAAGTATAGCCATGTAAACAATGTGGGTTTTCAATTAAAAAAAAAACAACAAACCAATGAGAAATTATCAAGGGACTGGAATGCTATTTATTTATAGGAAAATACTCTTCTCATTGGCTATTGAACTAACGTATGCTCCATCTATTTCAATTCTTATTCAGTTGTGTCCATTTCTGTTTGATAAGCAAGTTAAAATGAAAAGGCAGGGAAGGCTGAATGGTGATAACTCATCATGAACTTCCCTATCACAAAAAATACTTTTCTTCCAAATTTTTATTCATTAAAGGATGTAAAGTAAGTTAGTTATGCAAACAGTGTTAAAATTTGTAAACAAACAATGTTCCAGTTAACACCATCACAATGGAGAAAACTCTAAATGGCTCAAGATTTAAAATTGGGGGTTTTTTTGATATCTTGTAAAATTTTAATTTTGGCAAAGACTTGGAATACAACATGTAATTTGTGAATTACACATTATAGAAGGGATCCTGACAAATTATAGGAGGAAAATTTTTAAACAACCCATCTCACACTGACTCATAAAGGTAAGTGCAATATGACAGGAGATCTTCGTCACAGATTTTCCAAAGCCTCTTCTTTGCTTACATTACTGCATTTCCGTGTTTAAGTTATTTTTTCCATAATGAAGAACATTTGAGCAATAACAAAAAGTTTGGAATTTGTCCTTGCTTGGACATGAATCTCTAGGATCTGCCAAGTTCCACATTTACTCACAGACTGAATAAAAAACTGCAGCTGCGTCTGAAATTTATACAATAAAAAACAAGTCATACAAAACTTGTCACATCAAAATGGGATCAAAATACTGGTTTTGCAAATCCAACTCCTCTTTGCAAAGGCAGTTTCTTATTTTCTGTTGTTTTTCGTTGCTATATTTGGAATCTTTCTCAATAATGCAGAGAGATTTGAAACTGGAAGTCTATGCATTTATAGAAAAAGTGAATAGGAACTGCAGTAGCTCCAGCATTTAAAGATCTTAGAACAAGTTTACAGAAGAAGCTGTAACTTTATACAGAAAGGGGGTTTAATTTATTATGTCTTTACAACTTCATTCCTCATTTCAACCTGTAGAAAGTATATAAAGGTCTGGTAACATTTCACAGTTTGCACAGATGTAATGGACCATGAATTGAAGGAATGTTAAAGGTTAGTTTAAAAATATCTGTAAGAGTCAATAGTTAAGAGTTTTTTACCATAAAAACCATATCTGTCTATTGGCACCTTCAGCTCAGGATACTCACAGCACGTTGGTTTAAGTTTTAAGCTTGAATGATCTTCAGTCACACTGTCTAGGAAGATTTCCTGCAGAAAGTAAACATTTTCTAGAGCTGGATAAGAATTTACAAATGCTAACTGAACCTCTCTGATCCGAATGATTACACAAACATTTTGAAATTACAAGGTAGACTAATGTCAAAAAGCCCAAAGGTCTCCAGAGTTCTGGCCCTTGGTCCGACAGTTCAGTCATTAAAAATCTTCCCTGTAAGATGGCTGGAGTCGTTAATGATTGCGACAAAATATCTTTTTGGATCAGTATGTTTTGACAAATTCATTTTCTTTATTGAAATGTTTGGCAAATCAGCTTAATTATCTGCTATAACTGTTCATCTGTTCTGAAACAGCAGAAAAGATTTTTGATTTGATGTCAAACTCTTTGTTCAGCTTAGTTGGATTTCTTCACATATACTATAGAGATTGCTAAGGAAAACTTAAACTCTGGTGCAGTTATTTACAATTCCCAAAGAATGATGGTGGTACCACCACACTGTGGTAACAATCAAGGCCTACTATCTACAATTTAGAGAAAACAGCAATATGTGAAGGAGCCAATATAGATTGAAAAACCAGCAATGGAAGAATGGAATGGAGAGATGATTCAATGGCTAAAGACTGCTTAGGGATTTGGGAGACCTGAACCAAAATGCTAACTCCTCCACTGAAATCCTGTCTAAAAAAGAGCATCTTTCTCCTATCTGGAGCGAGAACTAGCACCTTGTGTAACAGCTTTTAAACCCTTAATTTTTCAAGTGAAGCCAATAATACACTTGCAAAAAGAGAGAGTGGAGAAATGAGAATGATTCCTGCCTGTAAACACTGAAGGCCAGAAATATCATCTGGCTGTTGATATCCTTGCCATTGCCCTGGCCATGGTCCCCACCTCTGTCAGGCTGAATGAGGAGTCAGATCTTTGTACGGCCAAAGTAACTGTTGTGGCAGCCTCAGTAAAAGAGAAGATGGGAGCAGAGGTAAGAGAGGGGCAGGATAAATAAAAATAAAAAGGTTTGATTACCGTTTGGCATCTTCAGCTCTGAAATTCTCAGGACAAAATCTGACCTTATTTTACCAAAAATCCTTCTCATATTTTGCCATGTTTCTGTAAGAACAGAAGCAAGCCAAGTGTGACTGGGAACTGTCAGTAGGGCAGATGTAGCTTGGATGTTACACTTCATTTCTTGGTTTTTTTTTATTGCATGTATAAATGGTGCATGTGAATACCACAAATGTGTCATCACACTGAAGAGTCAGTAAAATGTGAATTAAACAGTCTGTGAGCTGACACTTTCTGTTCTGTTATGCGCAGGAGCTGCTGCAGGGGCTTTCTGTTGCTGCTGGTGTTTGCATGGGACCTTGAGCTATCAGCTGGAAGAGAAAAGCTACCGAAAATATTTCAGTACCCTTAGCTGCCTTAATTCTGATTTAAACTTCCACAGGGACTGTTGAGGGTGGTCAACAGCACTCAGAAATGGGCCCTGAAAAGAAAGATCTCAAAGTAGCTAAAATTCTGTTGTTTCAGCTCACTTTCCTTTGGTGTAACAGGAAGTGAAGTAAGCATCTGGAACAGTTGAACATCTGACAAATCATTCCTTTGTAACAGGATACAGGCTAGAGAAGAAAATGCCAGGAAATCTCATTTCTCAAAGTATTTTATTTTCTTTTGTATATGCTTACTGCATAGCAAAAAAAAAAAAAAAAGCCTATATAATTACATTATTTAAATTAATGTGATATTAACATAATAACATTTTTATATTTTGCTTCTCAGTACCAAATACTCAGAAATAACTTCTGTTGCCTCAATAACCTCTATATGGAGTTCCTTTTGTGTAAGGGTTGCATGAACAGCATGCTCATGGATGAGACAGTATGATGATACGGGATATAACAGAAAACCTTGCAGTGTTTCATCATAGTTGTCTCTGTTGATTCAGACAATAAAAAGAATGAAGTATTAGAAGTAATAGAAGAATTAGAAGCAATAGAAGTATTTATAACATAGGATGATACTGGATTATCGAAGAAAAACCATGGAAATTGCCTATAAATCATCTACAGTGATCTAAATCCCGTAGTCTTTGAATCACATCTGCACACTTCTATTTTGCGGTTCAGTTATTTGAAGGTTTAATACAAATTTCCCACCTTTAATGAACTTTATTGCTTCATTCAAGCTCTGATGGATGAAGACCATGTAGTGGCCATCTTATTCATGTCACCAAACTCCACTTCCCTTGGTAGCTTTAAAAGCTGTAACCTTAAGTGCTTTGTAAAGAACAAAGACTGTTAGTTTCAGCATATCTTATATCATTTTCCCCTTGGTTTTAATCAAGGTTCCTAGAGGTTAAAGTGCATACAGGCAATTCAGTACACTATGAGTTTTTTAATGTGTATAATCAACTTTGCTCAAAAATACAGTCCAACTGGAGAAAAGCTATCTTGTATTAAAATCTCACAGATTAACTCCACAAATAAAATGTAGGTATTACTAGAATCTGAAAAAGCATTTCTTGAATACTCAGAGCTTTCAAGACCCCTGTTATTTTCAGTTAGATTTCTAATGTATTTAGGTGGTGCTCTCCTTCATATTCTCAGATTCTTCTGTTTGTGAGATTATACCAGTTATGCTGAGCTTTTATGTATCCACTGAATAACATTAATTATGCTTTGTGAGTGCTAAAAACCCAAGTCTCTGAGCTGAAGAGTAAGCATGAATATAAATAGTATTCACTCACTCAAAAGGAGTAGGTGAATGATTTCATTCCAAGGTAGAAGGGGTAAAAAATCTTCTTCTACGAAGAAAACTCGGCTAACTTCATGCACGTGGGTGCAGGTTCCCTTCCAATACTTCTTTACCTCTTTTTCAGCTACTTTTCATACGTCCTTGCTTATGTAAATCTGTAACTAACCAGTGCAGTTGCAAAAAGGCACTGCTTGTCAATGAAAAAAATCAGATAGTTTTGGATGACTGAAGAGAGAAATTAGAAGCCCAAAAGATGGACACATCTAAAAACGCATCCTACAGGATTCACTTAACAGAACGTACTCAGATACAAGGCTCTCCCAGACCAAAAATCTTATCTAAGACACTATTATTGGTATGATACATAGCTGCACAATCCTGGCAATAGCTTCTGTACTGGGGCTCTGTTCAGAGAATTGTATGTACACCTTAGGAAAACATTTCAAACGATACACGTGCCAAGTATCATTCAGCCATGAAAATGTAAGTGAGCTACAAAACAGGATTCAATCACAAAAAACATCCAATAACATTAGAAGCAGGTCTCTTTATGGAATTTCCATTCGGATCAAATGATTGTTTTTCCTCACGTAATGAATGCTACCACAAGTTTACTCTGTGGACCTGTAGCAGAGGGATATGAGCAGAGACCAATGTTAGAAGGCTTTCTTCCTTTAAGGATTTCCTAAAATTATGCTATTGGGGTAATGACAAAACAGACTTTTTCCTCGGATATTCACTTGAAATAGAAGTTCTTAAAGTGTCTAGGGAGTTTTCCATCTGCACAGATTGTAATTTTCTGCACCTCTTTGTGAACAAGTCCTTGTAGAATTCCACAGCCTTCTTCTGGAAGTTTTTCCCAACAATCACATACAAGACTGGGTTCAAGCAGCTATTGCTAAAGGAACAGTATGTGGCTATCTGGGTCAGTATGTCATTGATGTCTTCCAAGCATTTGAGAGTGGGTAAGAAGTAACGGATTGTGTCGATCAATGTGCTGATCTGGAACGGAAGCCAGCAAATGATGAACAGCAGGAGCACAGCAAGGACCAGCATGGTGGCTCTCCTCTCTGTCTGGACTACCTTCATTTTTCGTAGCTCTCTGCTTTGTAAAGCGTGGATGATTTGCACAGTGCAATAGGTAATTACACAGAATGGGATCACAAACCCCACAATATTCAGCAAGCAGTTGTTTGTGGGCTCCCAGTAGCTGGCAGGGTAAAGAAGAACACAGGCTGTAACGTTGAACTCTGCAAAATAACGCAGATTTCGAAACACCATTGTAGGTGAACACATGAGCAACGCACATATCCAAATTATAAAACAATTCAATTTGGCACAGACGGTTCGTCTCATCCGTCCAAGAGACATGGTTTTCACCAAGGCGAGGTAGCGGTCAATGCTCACTAGTGTCAGGAAATAAATGCTAGAATATAAGTTCATGTAACTCATAATGTTGATGGCTTTACAGAGAAACAGGCCAAAAGGCCAATTAAAACTTTTAGAAATATTAATGGCCCAGAAAGGTAAAGTACAGACCAACATTAGGTCAGCAAATGCCATGTTTGCTAGGTAAATTTCAGCCACTGTGCAGCTACTCTTGTGGAAACACAGGACGGTGAGCACAAAGGAATTTTCTATTGATCCCAGAACAAATATAAACCAGAGGAATACAGGCTGAAACTCCTCTAGCCATTTCCATACATCTGGACTAACACATTCATATTGATCTATCTGATGCACTCCTGAATTATTGTGGAAATTTTCTGGACTGACTGTGAGCTCCTGGGTGGTCATGTTGTACAGCTGCGCAACACTTTCAGTTGTGATGGAAACCATTTCTGTGAAGAGAAAAATAGGTGACATGAGATTGCTACATCTGGCTCATTGCTGCAAAAGACAAAAAGAAAAGCTGTCTCTTGCTTTTCTTAATGTCCTAGGAGCATAGCTTTTGAACAGGCTTACAGTTCCCTGGGTTTCTTCTCATAGACACTGGATATAGCTCTGAAATGTTTTACAGACTGCATTGCTATGGACTGCCTGGACCAATTTTAGGTGAGTAAAACAAAGGGGATGTAGCAACAACAGATATTGTTATGAATGGGTTAACTGAAGAGAAAATTTATGAGCCTTTATTCACTAGAACTGAGCTGCAGCAAATCTTTGTTAATTCTTTGAGGATGTTCATCATTAGTTTGTCTCCTTATCTTTTTATTTCATTAGCCATGATCTCTTAAAGGACAGGTCTCAGGTTGCTCATGGTAAAGCTGCTAGTTCTGTGTCACATCTTGCAACATTTTACACCCTCCCTTGTACAGCAAGGATTGAGTGGAATTCAGTGCTGCTTCCTCCCCAAAGAACGCCATATATTTTCCCAAATGTTATGACTGTACAATAAACAGTCATTTAGTTTGTGGCTCTAGTTTGCATTGATTCTGCTGAGGGATCAGTGCTTGCCAGCAGTGTGGCTTTCTCAGCTTCTCACTGAAATTGTCTGTGTATTTCTGTCTCTGTGTTACAGTCTCTTTCTGCAGCCAAGTCACAGAAGAAATAAATGGTGCAACCTTCATGAGGGAGCTCAATTTGAAGAGGCGCTCAGTGGGTGGGTTGGCAATTTGGTAGAGACAGTGGCCATCCTACTAGCCAGGACTTTTCTGCAGCCAGTCAGCTTGGGTGCAAGAGCACAGTCTGAAAACCAGAATACTGTAAATATTCTACAGATCAGAAGAGCCTGGGATCGTACAGGGAGCTATTTAGGGGCAAAATGTCAGATGTGTACTTAAATGTTACTAGAACCAAACAGAAGTTGAGTGCAGCATCATTCACTACTGATAAAATGTTAGCTGTGTTTTCTTGTTGTTGTGTTCTTGGATAAAGAATGTTGAGATAATATTCAAATGCAAGATTGGCTTCCCAGATCTTTACACATAATTCTCCAGACTGAGAGAAATACTGCTCATCATTTTTCAGGTCTTTATAATAACCACTGTTTATATTATCATTTGATTGGAAGCTTTTCAAATGTATTTTTAATTAAGACATTTGTCCTACTCAATTGGTAACTTGGCGGTGAAAAGGGACACACTTGCAATTCCTGAAAGGATGAGGGTTCTCACTTGTTTTCTGATTGCTGGAGGAGAAAAAGTTGAATTGGAACAATATGTCCTCTAAGGATCAAGAGATATAAACTAAGGAATGGAAGGACAGGTTGTTGGCTGGTAAGTATCAGTGCTGTATATGCATACAGACATTTGGCTATTGGTTGCAGAATTGATGGTCATGTTCTGTGTACTTTGTGTTAATAAAACACTGTAGCACTTCAATATCTCAAAGCCCAGCTTGTGTGGATGTGAGAGCTGCCACTAACGAATTGCAAACAGCAGTTTCGAGTCCCCCTTTCTTCCTATGCTGGCACTTCTCACTGTGTTTACACATAGAAGTGAAATACTAATGGATGGCCAACAGGAGGTCATCTGAAAATAGAGAAGTTCTGTTGCCTGATGCAATTATCAGAAACTGTTTCTTCTGCTGGTAGTAGGCTGTGAACCATCAGAAAAAAAAAAGAATTGTAAGTGCATTATTTTACACTTTGAGGTTGGATGTATGCACATATTTAATAAGATGAGCATTAGTAATTCAGAGAGTGCTCATAAAGGCCATGCTGGCTTTTTCTGTGATTTTCCCTCATTACATTAATTTACAGAATTTAATTTACAGCAAATATCAGGTCCAAAACTGCATATTGATTTATCTGTATTTTTTTCTGCAATTAATCTCTTTCAGATTTTGGTTTTAGAAGGGAAAGACCTAGAATACTTTAAAATAAGTTAGTTGTATCATATTACTATGTTCTAGGAACAGTGTGCAGGGACAAGTTAGGATGTCACCAAGTCCATGACATGGAGCTTCTGGCAACCTTCCTTGGTCCTTAGCTCAAGTCCTTCCATAATGCATTGCTAGAAATGGGGGAGTGAACAAGGTAAAATGTGCTAATTATCAATTTACAAGCCCTAAAGTTGCGGGTTAAAATGACGTGCTTGATGCTATTCTATATCACACAGGAGAGTCATTTATTCATCATTCAGTATGTGATTGCTGAATAAATTATTATTGACAAAGCCACAGCTTAGAGAAGGCAGTGATTTGCTGTTTTCTTGTCATATTTTAGCGAAAATAAATGTGATCCTCTCACACATTCTCTACAAACACTTTCTGTGCAATGCAAGATGAGCCTAATACCTCAGCAGGGACTTTCAAGAAGATTTTTTGTGGCAGTCTTGATTGAAATACTGCCTAGCTGAAGTAATCTATCGTTACTGATTCTGAGGGACCCCTATGGGGGCTGAATTTGAACCTGATGGAGCGCATGTCCTGTTGTGTTACCTCCTCCTTGACAGTCTGTAAAACCCACTGTCAGTCATTATCTCACGTTATTCTGGAATATATTTTTAATAGCTTTGGGAACAAATGACAAGGTTTTGATGAAGGGTGTTTCAGGGTGCCTTATGTGGGAGACAGTCATGGCCTGAACAGTGCTGGTGGCAACTCTTGCAGACACTGCCCTCACCAAGGCAGGAAGGCTTTGAGATCAGCTCATGGGGGATACTTTGGGTGTTGGCAAGATCCTGCCAATGCTGCAAATGAGGAACCCTTGCAGATGGTCTGGGAAGAAGGGGTTAATCAGCTGCTGGATTGTCATCACAGGCAGGTAATGGAGAAGGACTCCAAAAAGGTGGAGATCACCAGTGTCATAGTCTGAGTGTTGGGCAGTCACCAGGGCACCTTGGTGTCTCCTGCCAAACTCATGGAATGTCCTGCCATTCAAGGACTGCCCCACACACATAGCACTGGAGGGAGCATGCCAGAGGACAGGCATGAGTTAATCAGCAAGCCAAGGGTAACACCTGGAGTCCCACAGAGTGGTTAATCCTACAGTGTGGAAGGAAAACCTCCATGTTGCAGCGATACATGCTGGGGCCTACGGAAGTTCTTAAAAGAAAAGGAGTGGAATATGATGAATTGGAACAAAAAGTCCTCTAAGGATCAAGAGATATGAACCAAGGACTGGAAGGACAGAGGGAAAAATGTCAGAGCTCTTTTAGTGCTGCTACAGGGTCAATGCAAGCTCCAGCACAGCTTTACTCCCCAGATGGGATATGCTGCTTCAGATGAATGTTTTTCACCATCTCTTCTGGGTCTGGATGAACCTACAGCTACTGAACTCATGACTCTATCAGTATTGCCACTGGTGTTAATCTTTCCTTGTACTATGCTAAACATTTTCATACAGTGAATAACTAAATGTCTCATGATGGTCTTAGTCATGTCTTATACAAGGACAAGTTCTGAAATGTGTAATAAGAGTTCAGGTTATTTCAATGTTACCTGCAGTAATCTACTCTGTGGGAGTACGAGAGAGACTTTAGAATGCGCATTTTACAGCTGTTGTGACTTTGCTGATTACATGTTTTGCAGAAACAAGGTGTGAAATTTGAAATTAGTATATTCTGAGATTGTCATAATATTAACCTTGCTAATTTAGTCCTCAGAGACAAGAAGTGGAGCCTAAAACAGATAAATGCTGTTATGATGTTAACTGCTATAATGTTGTTTGCTGGAGCAAAAGAGAGAATATTAAAAAGCATAGGTACACAGTCCTGACGTTTTCCTACACAGTCTAATTTGCAAGGACAAAGGATAGGATGGGCTCAAGGCCCCACAAGCCTTCTCCAAATGAGGAATTTCTTTGATGGATAATCATTCATGATGAAAGAAAGCAGCCTTATTTTCCATTTATTTCAGGATTTCTTAGCAAGCCCATATGAAGGACAGGTATGACACCCAGACTGTAACATCCTTAGCAGAATTTCATAATTACCTGGTTTGCTTTAAGTGCTGTCAGCGGCCAAAAGCGTTTTCAGATACATACAGCTGGCTTGCCATATATACACACAGCTCCATGTACAGCTGGGGGTCAGTGGCACAGAGGAGAGGAAAAGCTGGGAGCAAAAATATGGGTTTGAATGAGTGGCTGCAAACTGAGAGGCGCTGGCTGACTTCTGACATGGTGATGTTTTAGAAGACATGCTAGCTGCAGAAATAGCAAGGCCTGCCGCAGCCTCTCCTCTGACTATTTCTCTGCAGAGCCCAGCCTCCTTTGTATTTCTTGTGCGAGTTTGTCCTCCTGAACAGCTCTGAGCCCAGCTTGGGTAGCCAAGTGTCCCCTGGTGTTGCCTATTTGCCTGGCAGCCTTGCTTCTTCACGCTAATATAAAAGCTACAGAAAATGCAACATAGGAGCTG
The DNA here is from genome assembly GCA_013400175.1 of Phainopepla nitens. Taxonomy (NCBI): domain Eukaryota; kingdom Metazoa; phylum Chordata; class Aves; order Passeriformes; family Bombycillidae; genus Phainopepla; species Phainopepla nitens. Next base: position 92,450 of record VXBQ01009685.1, read on the forward strand.
CCAGAGCCATGAGATGAAAAAGGGGATTTGCCTGACAAATTTGTTGTGACTGAAATGGGAAATAGCAGGAGTTTAAAAGCTGCTGTAGGCAAGGGAGGTCTTCCACAATGTGGCCTGTGCAAGGAAGCTTGGAAGTCCTGCTGACTCCGTGCAAGTACCTGCTGCCCTCAGGAGCTTGGAGTGTAAACCTGATAGACTCAGCAAGTTGTTGGGAGGCTGTAGTGATGCCCCCTAAACTGCCTCATTTTGTGACCATCAGACAGGTATTTGCTGGTCACAGAGAGAGAAGTTTAATTTTAACAGCTTTGGAGGATTTGGTTTCAGGACAATGTCTATTTATGAGGAAAACGACTATTTTTATTTAGTAATAGATTATAACAAAACAATCTCAATGCATAATTTCTCCTTCAGCCATACCATCAGGTCTAGCAGGACTGAAGCACATGTGATGGGATGGAATAAGCAGAGGAATTGCTCAGCAAGAAGCCAAAGGTGTGCTGGAAGATTGAGCTTCAGTGGTGGACTCTTACATTTAGTAAGAATTTACTAAATGAATTTACGAAATTTACTGAATTTACTGAATTTACTAAAGAATTTTCTAGAATTTAGTATGAACAAAAATACAGCCAATTCCTCCTGTTTATAAATTCTATACCTTCTCCATAAGGTTTATTTTGAAAGCTTCTATTTCAGCCTGGTCTTCTTGCAACCTTTACTCCTGAAAAAAAATCACCATTGTCATCTATCCCCATTTCAAGAGACTCTAGTTTCTGCCTAATCCAAGTCCAGTGGGATTGCTCATATCCTTCTCTTTGGCTTCAGAATGGGTTGAGTTTATATCTTTGGATGAATATTGGAAGGTAAAATTATATCACTCTTGTGGCATCTCTGAAACATGTTCTGAAACATTCTCTCAATGTCCTTTTACTTCTGTGCTACTGCGAAGGCATTAGTTATTTTGGAGAGGTAGAGGAAGTGTGGGAAACATTCCTAAAATGTTCTGCTTTTACGGGTCCCACAACATTTAATTTTTAATTATTAAAAATCTTTAATTTCCAATCTTTGTATAATGAATCTCTAATGGGCTTTACTACATTTGAGGCTGTAGATCAGTGGACACTTTCTGTGGCAGTGTTAAAGGCTTCCTTGCTTTTCATTCAGTCTTCACTGTCCCTTTTACCTTATGCCTGCCCTTGCAGTTCATGAGGCTTTGTGTTGAACCAGATTCAGGAACTTGCCTGGGACATAAATAACCTTGCAAAAGAAAAAATTTTCTTTAACACAAATCAGCTCCACAGTTTGCCAGAAAATTAGGGCAGTAAAGAAAATATACAGAGGAGCTATCTCTCAACAGTGTAATTTTTAGATATTATTTGTTATGTAAGCTTGAAGCACACCATGGAAAGAAACTACTGCTCTGCAGTTACCATTAAAGGTATCTACATCAACTATGTTAGGAAAAATGGAGGGGTAAAAAGTTGTTCTGTTAAAGGAGTTATTTCAATAACAGTGAAACTAAGGTGAGAAGAAGCTACTAATTTTTCTCTCTGTGTGGGAGATGAAGCCACTCAATTCTAGCTAAAGAAAGGTGTGGAGAGAGCAGAAGTCTAATCAAATGCAATGTCTAACGTATTTTTTTATATATAACTTTTATGCAAAGCACTTTGCATAACATATTTTTTGCAAATGGAAATCTTGAATATTCTATACTTTTCAGCTTTAGAAACCCATTATGTTATTTTTCAATGCTCTTTATACAACACAGTCAATAACTGTGATGACTCTGACAAAAAGGTATTATCTCTGTGTAGAGTAGTTACAACTGAAATGGAGAAGAACAGCATGGCTGGACTGTGGTGGAAACTGGAAGGAGAAAGAAAATATGAACCAGTTCAGAGAGAAGTACTGTTCTGATCACAGGACCTTGGTATAAGGGAAAGGGCTCATCTCATTATGAAGTTTTGATTTAGTTCAGATTTGGTGATGATGTTTGAGTCAGTCCATGTTTGATCTCTGACTTGTTGCCATCAATATTTTAGAAACTTTTCTATTAGGATGACCTCCAAAATGTTGCAAATGTCACCAAAGTTGGATTTTGCTGTCATTCTGAAAGAGCAGATTTAGTACAAGAATTCTATTTAATCTGAAGGGAGAAATAATACTTTCAATATCAGAGGTTGTTTCAGGTCAAAACACAGAATGTGCAAGTTTCTCCAGCCACTAAATCATTAAATTTTGGCCTTGTAAACCTCAGAAGTTCCAAAGACCCAGCTGGAAAAGCCCAGAGTAGCATAGTTTGATTTTGTAGCTAACCCAGCTATGAAAAAGAGGTTGGCCTACAGACCTTCCAACCCATATTATCCTAAATTCCTTAATTTGCCCTTGTGCTAATAATTGAAAATTCCACTTGGGTTAAGGCCAACAACAACAACAACAAAATCATAGAATCATAGAATGTCTTGGGTTATAAGGGGCCTTAAAGATCATCCAATTCCAACCCCCCTACCATGGGCAGCTCTGATCACCTATCATTCCCATTGTAAAATTTATAAATGCCACGTGTTTTTGTAATAAGTAAGCAGTAGTTTTACTAAGATTACTTTGCAAAAGTGAGTGAATTCAGTATCTCCTGTGAAAATTTCTCAGACGGGCTGATACAAGGCTACATGGGCACATCCAGTTAGTGGTGAGCACAAAGACTGGATGGAGCACTCTTGCCATAATGGTTTAGTTGCAGTTTTGTTGCATGTGATGACTCACTGGCCTGTTCTTTGGAGCTATGTAAGTCCTCTTGTATGAAAATCTTTCATAGATCCCTGTCTGTAGAATATATTCCAGGAAAACATTGCTGTTGGTGATACACCGAGTGAGGACATTCCTTTTGCAGAGAAAGGCTGCAACAAAGCATCATTAAGTTAAAAAGGGAAGGGTATAAGCAAATAAGTAACAGGAAATGCCAAATCCATGGAACGCTGCTCTAGAATTGTTTTGAAGCATATTATAGCAAGGCACAGCTTGGAGGAAGGAATGAAATATGAGCATAAACAATAATATTGTTGCTAATATTAGAGAGGGTTTATCAATAAAATAAAGGAGGTCTGCAACTGTGGGGCCATCAAGAACTGGAAATGTGATACATACAAAACATGTGATTGATGATGTGCTCACAGCAACAATTCCCTGAGTTAAATTTAGACCTGGATACCAGGTTTAGCATTTAATTTTCCTGAAGATTTCTATTATGTTAATGCTGTGCAGCTTTTCCCTTCCCTTTTGCACATTATGGATTAGTAAATACAGCACAACTACCCTGAAGTAGAACTTCCTGTACTTCTCAGTCACTTTTATAATTGTAGTTCATGAGCATAGAAAGAAGTTTAATTCCAAACTTAAGTCCTCTGAAAACAGGTATCACTGCCTTCCACATCCTCCCAGCATACACTTCAATTTCTGCCGTTCAAACAGCTTAGAAAGTTTAAGCTGTTCCGATTTACAGAGTTATTTTTCCCCTCATTTTCAGCTTTCTCAAGACAGTATATGTCTATGAAGAAATTAAGCATATGAAGGTTTTAAATATGTGTTAAACAAATACAAGCCAGTTTGTTTCCTCTCTTTGTAGTCATTGGGCAGATGAATATATATTTCCAAATCTATATTCTGTTTAACTTGGAATAAAATCTGGAAATTGGGTGATTCACATGCCTGTATACCAAGAGGCCACAAACTTATTGAATAATGTTGATTGAGAGTATTTATCTTTATGAAGCTATTTCCAGTTAGTATAAATACTTAAATAAATATTGAATCTGAATCTTCCATCTTTGGAAATATCATCAGTTTTGAGGTTTACAGTATAAATCTCACAACTCCTTCTCCCTCTCCTTGTGAATACTTGCTGGTCTTCTCTTTAATTCTTGAAGACTTTGATCTTCTTGGACCCAACCAGCTGGTGCTTCCTTAGACTTCATGTGACTCTGCTCCACGGCCTGGTGTCCCAGAGCCAAGATGATAACTTTCTGACTCTAATAGCAAAGCACATAAACCTTACACAACACAAGTCACAGCTGGATCTACACTTTTTCTGTGTGTATTGTAGTCTGTTTGCTCAAAATGTTTTGACAACTGAGAAGGAAAATATTCAAACAGGAGAAAACTGACCAAAGGTCACTCTGAAAGACTGGCAGAGTATTTTGGTTTGTTTCTTTTGGCATTTCCCATATGAGAACAGGTAAGGTTAACCATGAGGGCTGGTTGTCCAGAGCTCAGCCAACAACTAGCATTTAGGTTAGTGTCAGGAGAGTGAGAAATTGAGGAGCTGCAGTAGGAGTGGGACTGCAAAAGTACTGCAGGAATGAAGAACAGTCTTCCACATGAATTCATCCTTGAGAACATTTTCATGGGAACCATGCATGGAATAAGATTCAGCCCACACCTAGAGTTCAGGTTAGGGCTGGGGGAGACACAGGCTATGTCTGCTCTGTCAGAGATAGGGTGAGCCCTGTCAGGCCCATGCATGTTTTTATCATGCTTCTGACACTGAGTCTTCAGTCCTCTGTGTTTTCCCATGTATGTGATATTGGGTCAGCCTACTTTTGCATACTGCCATATTGAAATTTGTTGGCAGCATTTGTTTTCAGAAAACTCTGAGCACAATACTGAGCTTAAGGTCTGCAGCCATGTTTGACTTGGGATCTTTTGGGTTTTGTTTACTTGATTTCCATATTTGGTTCAAAATTATGTTTTATATTTTCTATTGTTAGCTGGAAGGTCTTCTGCAAACAGGAGCTATGATCAGATTGTGGTTTGCTTACATTTTTAAGATTTGCCTAGTTTATGCTTGACATTGGATTTGTTGCTGAGAAGGTGACGTATAGTAACATAATTTATTCCTGTTCCTACCTGGTTCACTGCCTAGCTCGATAATATCTTCCCCAGCTGAACTGTCTTGCAAGCCAAACTGCACATTTGTACAGCAAGAGAAGCAGCCAAAGCAGTGCTTGGAGTGAAAGTAACATGCCTTGGCCCCAGGAACCTCACAGGGCTCTCTCTTGGGTGCCAGTGACTGCTGGCAAACCCTGTATTGTCCTGGTGCAGAAATCTTGCATGTCCCTTAACACTCCTGCACTCATGGTGTCTGACTACAAAGCTGAATGATCACAGTTTGCACAAATTAACTGAGGTACAAAGACAAATATGGAAACTATAAAATTCCTGAGTTTTATAATATAACACGTAGATTTACCAAGTTGGAACAATGTCAAAGGTGGTTGTATCTACTCCCCTGAGCTCTGCAGGCACCAGAGGAATTCTCTACTGTAGACAAGGGGTTGCTGCACCCCATCACCACTACAAAATTAAGTGCTTAACAAAATAGCATCGTGAGACCAATTTAATATCCATTGCAGGTTGCTGATATCGTGTGAAATGGCAGGTCTGATGGTATCAAACAGTACAACGTGCCTCTCAAATGGCAGACAATACCCTGAGCCCAGTGAATAGCTAAGGTATCCAGTGATAAAGAAATGAAATGCTAGTGGTCTTATCAAGAGTAGCTTGTGCACTTAGATTATATTTCTTTCTTAAAGAGAGAATTTCCTCCTTTAGAAAACAGCCTATCCTGAAACCTATTAGCAAGATAGCTCAAACCTATTGCAAGAAACAGGCCAAAACCAGCTAAACTGGAAAAGAAAAAGGTGAATATTCACCTGACTGATGACAGCTTTTGGGACATGGGCTGGAGGAGCCCAGCCATTCCTAGTGTGGGTTCTCAAAACTGGTTTTGGGGTTCATCTAGTTTGGTTACAGTCTTGATCTCAGTATGAAAGACAGGAGTGCACTGATGAACCATGCCAATGACATAAATTACTTGGTATCTTCATTATAGAGAACAATAGGAATATCGTGCTGAGAGAAGTGGATGACATGATATTAGTAAAGTCTCAGAGGTGAAATGGTAGGAGGAAAAGGCTCTAAGTCCTGAAGCATATCAGTTTCCCAAGAATATTAGTTAGTGATGCTCTTTTATTTGCCCTGCTGTAGTGGAGGCACAGAAGAGCTGTTCAGAAGTGCACAAACCTCCACTCAAGGCTCCCTCACTGACATGCACGTGGATGTCCTCTAAAGCTTTACTCTTTTAGGCATTTCTCCCACCAGACCTCTTCAGCTCAGTTTAGCCACACCCTTCTCTTAGCAATTGAAATACTGCCCTTTTCCCTGGGTAACAGCATTGGGTTCTCATGACTATGTAAAATGTGAAGGTCTAATGGCCTAATAGTATTTGTCAGTATTGGTCCCTCTGAGCATTAAATATTTAATGGAGAGATTTGCCTTTCATATGAACTGGCTCTGTGCCCTGAAAGCACTTTACTTCTAGCACCTTGAGGACATTTGGGCAGCTATTTAGTAAAAAAAATAAGAGATTTGCCATCTCGAGTGCCTCCACTCACTGTAATATTTACGCTGTTGCCATGTACTTGCAATAACGCAGCATTTTCTGCACATTTTCTCCACTGTCTTTCACAGGTGTGGCCTTTGAGAAAGCCCAAATGTCTCCAACAGCAAAGAGCTCCCAAAGGAGTTCACACTAGGTGTGGCTGACTGGTTGTAGTCACAAAGTCTAATAATGATTTCTCTGACAGCTACTGCTTTCCTCATTTCTTATCATACAGGTAACTGATGGTTTAACTCTGTTGTAATTAGCAAAAACATAAAAGACATTTTAACCTGTCACATTATGTCTGAAAACCACATTTGCAACTACACAGTCATCCCTGCCAGCAGCTGGACATGTAGTAGCAGTCAGTACTGCTGTTTCCATTGCTGAGCCACATACTGATGGCTCTGTGTGAGGAGTCCTTAGCACAAAGGCATCACAGGCAGAATCTGTCCCCCCTGTAAATCAGTAATAATGCCTTGTGTTTCCTTAATGCCATTCAAGGATATATGGATGGCTTCACTGAGTAATGGTACAGCTTCCAAACAGCACTTCAGGCTCTGACAACAGAATAGGCTAGAAAGTATCTAGCTATAACTATACCATGCTTAGCTGAAATTACAGCTTTAATTTTGAACAGGTGAAATCCAGAAGAGATGATATTTACCCAGTTGCTCAGGTTAGCGCCTCTAATGTCTGGGTTCCTGAAGGTGGTCCTAGTATAATTTAGAACTTCTGGCAACAGCTACACTAAACTGTAAACTCAGATTTCAACCTCCTGAATAGGTTTTCTTGTGTATCATCACAGAGAATGGTCCCTAGCATCACCAATTGGTGTCATAGACAGCAATACAAATGTGACATGATACTCATTGTCTAAATGACAGGTTGTCTTTATTAAAGAATTTGAGGGGCTTGTTTGTTTATTTTTAATTTCATATTCTTTAAAAAACTAAAATCAGAGTGTGGTAGTGCAAACAACTGTGAGTTCCCTTCTCAAGAAGCCTTGTCTATAATGTGCTTTACTTCTTAAGTAATAAACTTCAGAAAGCCATTTTGCGTTGTCCTTCCTAGGTCAAACACATCCTCCTATGCTGTTGTTTCTTGAGCAGCTGGGACAGTCATTTCCTATTATTTTTGTGTGTCTGCTCCTCACTTTGCCAGTACATGAATTATTTGCAAAGAGAAAGAGGTCAGTTTTCAGATAGCATAATTAGAAATCACCATACTTTATATATTGTAGAGAAAAGCTCAAAACCAGATGTACCTGCTAGAAATGGTGTGTAATTCACACTATAGTGAACTTCAAACTCTATTGCAATGATCTGGATGGTAACAGCAGATAAAAATTAGATATTATCCAAATGGAGCCTATTTTTCTACTGAAAACCCAGGGTTTTCAGTACTTTATTCCACCTAAAGTACTGACAACAGTACTTTAGGTGGAATACACCCTATCTCTTTTAGAACTTAAGTGTTCAAATATATGCTAATAGGGATTTGGTGATCGAATTGTACAAACATGGATATGACTTTCAACATTGAGAGATCTAGAAGGTTCAGGACACTTCTCCAGCCAAGAAGTAGAATAATTTACTATGCTGATTCACAACAGACAATATTTGGATTACAATTTTAATTTTGCCTTTTCATGCTTTGCCAGTGTTGAAATTGAATTGACTATTAATTTGTTGTTATCCCTTTGTTAGCAACAGGAGATGACAGAGCCCTGCTGGAACCTGGTGCAGTTTGTTTTTTACTCTGCATACACAGATTCTGAGCACTGGTGTTTACAGAGAAGATATGTCCTATCTGCTCTTTCCAGAATGTCAGACCCAACAAAAAAATACAGGGTAAAAATTTAGTTAGAGAGACAGATTCCCTTACTATATGCAACAGCTCCTTCAAAGAACTATTCTATCCAGAGCTAACAGAAAGATAACATTTAATGTCTTTGTCATTGACACAGACAGTGGGATCAAGGGCACCCTCAGCAAGTTTGCCAGTGACCCAAATTGCGTGATGCAGGTGACTGACACACTGGAGGGAAGGGATACCATCCAGAGGGAAGGAATTCCACCCAGAGGGAAGGGATGCTTGAGAGGTGAGCCTACACCAACCTCAGGAGGCTCAACAAGCCAAGTGCAAGGTACTGCCCCTGGGCTGGGGTAGCCCCTGATATCAACACAAGCTGGGATGGAGAGCAGCTCTGCAAAGGAGGACTAGGGGTTCTGGAGGATGAGAGGCTGGACATGAGCCAGCAATGTTCACCTGCAGCCCAGAAAGCCAGTTGTGTTCTGGACTGCATCCGAAGCAGAGTGGCAGCAGGGAGAGGGGGGGATTCTGCCCATCTGCTCTGCTACAGTTGCTGGATCATGTCTTCTGCTACCTTAAACTCACATATTATACAGCTATGCAGGAGATACTTTTTAAAGTGTTGGAGGAGAGGAATTTTCCTTTTAAAATGACTATCAAAACAGAAAATTTCTGGAGAAATTTTAAATTTTAAAGAATTTAAAATTCTGATTTCAAGAAGAAAGATTTTTCACAAAAGATTTGGGTAATATAACAGAAAATATTTTAAAGATGTCATTCTTATTTTGAACAAAGGAGAAGATGAACTGGTTGCTCACAGTTTAGCAGGTTACCCAGATCCACTCTTGCTCTCTCTGGCCAACTAAGAGTTTAATATCTTTACAGAGTGGAGTAGTTCAAAAAACCAGAGGTTGCAAGAGCGCAATTCACTACATTTTATCCCCCAGGCACTTACTTGAGAAGGAAGATGCCTCTTTCCAAATCCCTTATCAGTGCTCCCCATTTCCAGCCAGATTTATTTTCTGCATGTGCATTTGTTCTGTGGCTTGTTCTCTTGCTTTTGTTAAAAATGTCAAGACCCTTCACCTATTTTTCTTTGGAACAGAAATTGTTCTCTGTTGACTTCTGATCAGCTTTGTTAATTTTGAAAAATATTCTCATTTAAGTTAACCATGTCACCGTTGACCTTGTGACCCATCACTTTGCCACCACTGTAGAAGAGAAAGCCCTGTGTAGAATTGTGTGTGACAGTTTTCTGCGGCAGGCAGCAAAGGCTCATGGCAGGATGTCAGGGCAGAAACAAGTGGAGGGGAAATGAGTGGATGTGAGCTCTGGAAGGGAACATAATGCTGCTAAGGGAAACAGAAGCGCTGCTGTTGGGAAGAAAGGTAGGATGAAGAAGGAGAAATGTTAACGTTGAAATGGAAGTAAGGAAAGAAGGGAAAAAGAGGGGCTTAATTTCCCAATAGGGTAATGGGTTCCAAACCAAACAATGAATAAGGATTCTTGCCTAAGTTGAGTATATGCCTGGCTTATGGGAGCTTTATCTGGGATTTCAATTTAAAATGTTAGAAAACTTAGGTAGTTCACACAGTTTGGATCCATATTTAACCCAGCTTCAAATTAGTCCAAAATCAGAAGTAGTTTGATTCTTGTATTTAAAGTCAAACTTCTCTTTGATTTTTTAAAGTTATTTGACCAGAGTACATTTATTCTAAGGCAAATTTTATTAATATATTGCATTGAACTCTTTTTTTAAAAACCAAAGAGAAGTGTGCTTAAGAGAGAAGTGTACTTAACCTGTCTGTAGAAATACATGATGCAAAGAGTAGAAGACTGGAACTTCAGGCATCTCATACTGTACAGTTATGATCTGTAGTATGATTTAAATGCCAGTCTGTAGACTACATCTATTGTAAAAGAAAATGAATTGCTGTCTTCTTACATTTCCAAAAAAGACTGTTTCCAAAGCATTGCAGGAAACACCTACACAAAACTGACTCCACTTTGTTACTTCTCCTTCCTTCTACCCCTGGGAAATGTCCCTTTTGCTGACCCAGCTGACTGGAATTTATGCTTTTTAAGGTGACTATTCTATAGAAAAAAAAAAGTTTCTCAGAGGAAAAATATAATCAGAAGGTGAGGGCATACAATTGTCTTACGGGACCTGCCTCCACATGCTGTTCTTTAAAAAAATGTGCATGTTATAAATTAAAACTTCTGTGGCCAATATCCCAGTCACTCATGAACTGCATTCTTGTCTGATTCATTATGACTGCTTTAGGCAGATTGCACTAGTATCATTTTGAACATGAACTTGCAACTCACAGATGAGAAATAAAAAATACAGGTATGGAGAAAGCTCTTAAATGTTAACTGATTCCCTTGTTCTGGTAAATAGCTATTCCAAATTCTTTGTCTTATTTGGATTTGGTATTTACTGTAATTACACAGATTATAGGCTTGGAAGCAGATAACTGCTTTTGCTTATTTATCTCCCTATGAGGGATAATTCCAGTTCCTGATGACTTGGAAATTTTGGTATTAACTGAGAAAAGAAAAAGATCCTTGCCCAGGCAAAGGAAAATAAATTTAAACATGCAGCTGTTGTCTTGATCCTAATAGATGCACACATCAGAAATGTCTGATGAAAAATATTTGATGGTTGTTTTGTACAACATAAAAAATCTGGGAGGAAAGCTATGGAGATTCCATGTAGGATCATCCCTCAGCAACGGGTAGGACAAGGCTGCATGGATATGCAAAGGAACATGTATTTTACTTCCTTGACAAGATTCTAATAATTCTAAATATGTGTTTGGGAGTCTCACATACACATATATCTGTGTGTATAGAGAGAGAGGAGAGAGAATTTCCACAAAGCAGACATTTCCTGGTCACCTTCAGTGCCTGCTCTTTTGCGGTTTACTCAGGGAGAAAGTGGCTTGTGTGCACTCCCAGCACTAGGAGGACCAGGCACAGGAAACCTTTCTAGGTGATGCCAAGGTGAATAGCCATCTGCAAGCTGGTCTTGAACAGGTAAAACAGGATTCTGCATAAGGAGCACGTGGGAGGGCTCTCCAGAATACAAATAGTGTCAGGTGGTTTTGTGTAAGATGACTCAATCTGAAGAAATAAAGAAAGAAAAATTCATCCTTGAGCTCAGGTATCAGACAGAGATTATACTGTTATAGTAAACAACCAGATGACACTAGGCTGGCTGTAAGATTCATTGGCTGAATTCAATGTTGAACTGAAGCTGTACATTACAAAGGCTAGAATTTGACTTAGAGCATATTATGTGTCCCAGAGCCAGGTTTATCTGTTGTGATAGGTAAAGAAACAGGTATGGCATACATTTCTTTGTAATCTCCTAATTTCACAGCTAGGAAAATCAGCCTTTCACAGACCTTTCCTTCTGGAGACTGAGGCCAGAACAAGAGGATGTGTTGAAGATCTATTTGCTAAACAGGATACCAGTGAGCAAGTCACTCATCTCTGCTGATATACCCATAAGACCTTATCTTCTACAATCTGTTATTACTCTGCTGATGCTGATTTGCAGGGAAGGCACTGCAAGCATTCAGTCCAGCTGGGGATCTAGCCTGTGTAGTTACCTGGATCTCTTTTTTCTGTGCCTCCATCGGTTTGTTTTCTTGGTGAGCTGTTTGCTGCTGTCTAGCAGGTAGGACCAGGGGGACAGCTCTGGAGATGCTGCCATACTGTCCGTTACACTGATGGCTTTGGGGACAATCAGAGTGAAAAAGCCTTGCAAGCACAGGGACAGGCTGTGCCTCAAGGAGCTTCTAATCTAAGCAGAACCCAAATATAATACAGAGTGTAGAATAAGACTTATTATAGGGAAAGATTGCTGCAGAATGAGGTGAGAGGTGCATGGAGAGCTGAGCCAAAATCTAGCAACAAGTACTGCAACATTTCTGTTGTCCTACTTACTTGTTTAAGGATCAGGTCCCAGATTTGAATTATGAAGGCTTAACAGCTGCTTTTTGTAAAAATGCTCAAGGTACCTGATGAAACACTTCCAGTTTATTGGCCTGCCCACTGTCTGTAGGGAGTTTATTCTTCACACCAGGAAAGGGGCACATAGCTGTGCTCCACGTGTGTGGGTGGAGGGACCTGCTGTTCTTTTGCAACCCATCACACTTCAGAGCAGCAGCCTTTCAGTCAGTCAGACAGCTGAAAGGAGATCTTAGAGCCATGGCAAAGGGACAGACCACCCCTGCACTGGGATGTGGTCCCAAAGGGCTTATTCCTTTCTGCCAAGGCAGGAGCACTGCACGAGGAAAAGCACCTATGACCAGTTCTGCCTCTGGGCATACATGCATAAATCCCGTTAATGTTAAAAAGGCCTGGCCCTCCACCATGGATCACTCACTTTTTGGGGGGGCATTTAACTGTAATCTCAGATAAAATTAATGGGGAAAATGGGTTTCTGCATTTTGACAGCTCCCTTCTCTGCAAATTAACCATAGTCTGAACTGTGTCTTCGCAGTACTATCACCATTCTGGCATACCTTAGTGTGCAAAGCTACCAAATCTGCAAACCTGGATGATCAGATTTGTTTGCAAGGATCACACTACCAACCCAACCTTGCTGAATCAAGTTGAGGTATTAACATGTAGGGGACTTAAATACAGCACAGCAGCAAAAGTAAATCAAATCTACCCTTTCAGGGAACATCAAAAGTTCTGAAATATTTTGGTGAAGTTTGGTATAGCAGCTTTGCCACAATGTCTGCATGCTTTGGACTTGCCTATCATCAGACTGAAGATAAGTGCTTTCAGCAGGCACCTTTGCTCCTTATGTTTCTCTGGTTTGTATCCCATTTGTGCCTGTTCTCCAACATTTAAGTCCTAAGTGGAGTGCTGGACCATGACCAGAGTCCTTCAGTTCCAGTTCCTTAGCTTCACTTCTAAGCAAACGAGGTGTCACCAGTGTGGTGATCACAAGCAGTTACAGCTTGATCCGTGTGAAGCCAACCTGCGGGGCCCAAATTTAAGCACTGCTCTCCTCCTCTGTGCCTTCCCCCTGCGGCTGAGCCTGCCTGCCTCGGGGCTGCCACAGGACTGGGATGCCCTCTGCTCCCTCTGTCCCTGCTCAGAGCACCCAGCCAAGGGGAGAAGCTGGTTCAGCCCTGCGCCTGCCACCCGTCTGTGAGTCAGCATCCCAGGACTGCTCCAGGGCGCGATTCCTTAGCAAGTACACGTTACTAAAGCCCAGAAAGGGCTGGCAGAGGACAGCTTTCGTCTCCACTTTAAAGTGCCCTGCTCCTTTGCAGCTGTGTACCAGGCAGAGGCATAACTTTCCATCTCGCTGTATGAAGTATGCTAAATGTGAGAAGGAAGGAAGATAAGCTTTTTGATAAGGTAGGAGGAAACTCATCCGTATGGAGTACTTGAGAGGGAGGTAAAAAAACCGTGAGTGATAAGAGAACAAGGCTTATGAATAATTTTAAAGAAAAGTGGATGTTTTAGCTAAACAGAATTTTTCTCTGGTGGATTTTTTTTTTCTTTTTAACTTTATATTGATTAGCATTGCTAATGAGTTCAGGTGTACTTTTGCAGTTGATTTAGTTACTTGAGAGGGAATTTGTCTTGAAAGCAAAGCTCTATTCTCTGGTAAATGTTCCTAGACTGGTAATATGATTTTTTTTCCTACAATGACTTCAAAAACAGTGGAATTTGAGTGCCTAAGAGATTTTTATGCCCTTCTTTTAATGAAAAACAGATTATCAAACACTGGCCATTCTTAATCAATAAATTTTAGGGTGTTCATAATGAATGTCCTAAAATTCACCCAAATTCCTTTTGTTTTCTGCCTGAGAAAATACTTGAAATATTAAACAGCTACAAGAATTTTTAAAGCTGTTTTCGAGTGCAAGGATGGGGTGCTTGCTTCAGGAAGCTCTAACTCAGTAGGAAAGGCAGTTCTTTTGTTAGATTGTCGGTACAAAATGTTCAGGTAACACTGAGTAACTCAATTAATCTTGTTCTCACATGTACTCAGGGGCCCAGTGGAAAACCTGACAAAGATTTTCTGGAGGTGTCTCTGATCTGCTATTCCAATTTATTTAGTTAATTTATTTATTAACTTGGGAGTATTTATCCCTTCTGTTTGTGTTTTCACTATTCACACTGAAAACAAGACAAATACATTTGGAAGTGTACAAATGAACATGGAGTGCTAAGACACTTCTCTTTTTTCTTAATGATTGCACATTATCAGAGGCCAGATGAAAGTCATATGACTGATATTACTCAATATGCTGATACTTCAATCTTACAGAATTATATGTGAAAATATGAGATTTCTTTTAACTAGATCACTGTCCTCTAGTTTCTAAAAAAATGTGTACAGCTGTTTAAGATAAAAGTGTACCACTGTCTTAGGAGATGGCATCTCTAAGATTTCATACAAATATTAAAACAAGAATTCTAATGGCTAACTATTTGAACACTTTTGGCTTTATGGCTATTTGCTATTATCACACTAAGAAGGCTGCTTAGGGTACTGAGTAAAGGAAAATTAATAACTGAAAGTATAGCATATATTTCAACTTTTTAAAAAATTATTCTAGTTACAATACCACTACTAAGCTCTGTTTTCATCAGCACTTTAAAAGTCAAGCTCCTACTGAATTTTTTTTTTATTTGCATACAGATTTTTAAAAGAAACTAATAATGTAGTTTAAATGTCATACAAAACTTTTCTTCTTTGTAGTATAAGTTTGAATTTTTTAGCCTTTGTCATTCAATCAGTGCAGATGATTAGCAGTGTAAGGTACACACATAGGCACTTCCACATCCTGCCCAAAAAAGTTTACAACCAAAATAATAAACAGAGAAAAAAATTATCAGTATGAACAGAAAATAATTGACTCTGGTTTCTCCCTATTATTTTGTAGGTAATTTCTCAGCCAAAACCAAAGTTAGCTGCTTGTAATTTCTGATTTTTTTTGTGACATGAAAAAAACTGTGCCCATGGTGTGATTACAGACATGAAGTATCACCTGGATAGGAGAAATCCTTACCCTCCAGTGCACGAGACAGTATCTGTGGCATGTGAAGTACCCTGTGGCTTTGATACACTGGATACTTTGAAATAAAGCATTTTTCTATAAATATTATAGCTCTGTAAAGCCCAACAAGTTACAAAATAACATTAGCAAAAATTATTTTTCTCCTCCATTTTCC
Source organism: Phainopepla nitens (assembly GCA_013400175.1). Lineage (NCBI taxonomy): Eukaryota > Metazoa > Chordata > Aves > Passeriformes > Bombycillidae > Phainopepla > Phainopepla nitens. The sequence goes on from VXBQ01009685.1 coordinate 107,913, forward strand.
TGGAACAAAAATATTATCAGCTCTCTTGTCACTGAACCAGAAACATATTAAGAATTCAGTAAGTGGTTTCCAAGAAGCAACAAACCACACTGAATTTAAATAATAAGAACTTTTCATATGAAAGAGAAGTGAAAAAACATACCTTGACTGAAAATTCACCACTGAGCAGATACAAACGAGTGAAGTGTAACACGTCTCTGGGAACAGCTCCTTCTCTAGTATGAATGAGTCTAACTTCTGGTTTTACTGCCCCTCCCTGAACACAGCAGACTCATTGCTCTGTTGATGACATCATATTCCTGGATTTTCTCCCATACTATATTTTAAAAACAATGTTTATCTACTGTATCCAGTATGAGACCACTGATATTTTAATATGGGTGGCAAACAACACAAACACAGCTAAGGCACTGATGTTCCTCAATATGTGTATAAAACAGTCATGTGTTTGCACAACAGCTTCCAGAATTGTTCATGAGCATGCACGCACAAACACGGCTCTTATCCTAATTTGGGGTAATGTCAAGTGCATTTTTTATTTTACTAGTGTTAAAGCTAAACAACCAGCTTTCTGGAGGACTTGGATCTTTAAAATAGAAAAGATCAAATATCTCATTTACAGTCTAAGATATCTTTTTTGCCATGGGAAAAAAATTTACTTTTTTTATTCTGGAAGAGAGTGCTCTTCCTCTCTGACTACTCGGTCTGCTGAGAACAATCCAAACACTACTTAAAGATTTAATTGGACCAAAATTTCTTCAAGGCTATGGATGAAATCCCTATATGAAGAACTAATCTTTAATCAGAATTACAGTCAAACACCAGACCATACCCTTTTACTTATTGCATTGACTTTTATTCTGGATGTCAGATAATTAACTAATTTTAAACTGTTTATTAGAGGCATAGCTAGTTTTCCTGTAATATTTCTGCAATTAAACTGAAATCTGAAATGCCAACTATGGTTGCAGAATTCTACACAAAGGACATATCTTCACTGAAAGGAGAATTGAACAGAGAAAAGAACAGTCCACTCCCTTAGTTTGCCACAAAATTCTAATTCCAAAAGTGAAAAATTCAGGAAAAATGCTGGTCTATATTCTGACTGGTGGTATCTACCAGTGAACATATCTGACTCTCCACCGGTTTGTCATTTACAGTTCTAGTGCAATACACTTCCTTGGTGTGTACTCTGACTGGAATCGCTGCTTTTCTTTCAGTACTTTTCCTTTTCTTTCTCGGTATCTGTCATAATGGATGCTTGGTACATTTTCTGTCTTTATTGGAACTAGTTGAGTCATGCTCTACTATAAGCAATATCTTCCCCTGGTCTGTCCCTGATTTCTCTGCACCAGTTTCAGTTTGGCTGTGTAATCTTGAGACTCGCAGTCTTAAAGATCTTCATTCCACATGTTTTTTTCAGTACTTTTTTTTAACTCCTTATGCACTTGAATACAAATTTTAGGACTCTCTCTAGATTTTGTTTTTTTGGCTGGTCATGTATTTAATATTAAATATCAAGATAATTTTGCAAATACAGAGCCTCAAAATTCTGCTTTGGTTTTAACAAAAATTTTATGTGTTTATAGTAGAGACTCTACTGGCTCAATAATGATGTAATAAAATCCAGCTATGGCCAGATCTACTCAGCTGCACCTGAGGAATGTGGATAACTTACAGAAGAGCAGGTGAGGAGTACTCTACAATGTTTTCAGGAGGCTGAGGCTGGTGTTGCCAGCAGCCAGTCTGCTATGGAGGCTTACTGAATGGTGAAATAAATGTATGCAGTTATCTCAATAGCTTCAGAAAGGCAAAGCTCTTCAAGGCAGGAGCTATTAGTCTATACATACAACCAGGGTTGCCCCATCCCAGATGCAGAATTTCCCTTGCTGAACTTCATACAATTGATGATTCCCCATCTCTCTAATTTGTCAAGGCCTCTCTGAAGGGCCTCTCTGCCCTTGAAAGAGTCGACAGTTCATCCCAATTTAGTGTTGTTGGCAAACTTAGTGTCCCTTTCAGTCCTGTGTTCAAGTCATTTCTGAAGATGTTGAAGAGCACAGGGCTGAGGATGGAGCCCTGTGGAACCCCAGGAGTGACAGGTCCCCAGTCTGATGTCACCCCATCCACTGTAACCCTTTGTACCTGACCCATGAGCCAGTTGCTCATCCACAGTGTAACATGATTATTCAGCTGTGGGATGGACAATTTGTTCAGAAGGATGTTGTGACAGTAGCAAAGACTGCTGAAATCTGAAAAGATTATGCCTACTGAATTTCATCTTTTTTTTTTTTACTACTAGACCAAGTAGTTAACCTGTTGTAAAAGGAAATCAGATTTGATAAGCAGGACTCTCCACTCATGAAGTTGTGCTGGCTGTCACCAAGGACTCTATTGTCTTTCAGGTGTTTTTCTATATCTCCCTAAGTAAGCTTCTCCATAACTTTACCAGACACTGAAATGGGACTGACAGGCTTGTTGTTTCTGAAATTCTCTTTCTTGCCCTTCTTGAAAATCGGGACGATGTTCACCAACTTCCAGTCAGCTCCAAATTCCCAAGCTCACTTGAAAATGAGTGAGAGAGGCCTTGCAATT